>CM053032.1:125538088-125602301 GCA_028564925.1 Lithobates sylvaticus | reverse complement strand
GGGTGCCTGAAGGGAGAGAGGAGAAGGAGGAGGAGGATGCGGCGTCACATGTCCAACGAGGCAGGATGCCCCCTGGAGGCCAGCTAGAGGCCAGCACAGCAACTGTACCACACTGCAGAGCTCCGCCTGTGCAGGGCGCTGCCTCTGCACGTTATCACAAAAGTTCTTTGGTGTGGGCCTTTTTTGAGGCATCAGATCGCACCACTGCTATTTGCAATATTTGTCTCAAGCGTATCTCGCGTGGCCAAAACATCAGCCGCTTGGGCACCACAAGCATGAGCAGCCATATGTCGACCTGCCATGCAGCTCGTTGGCAAGCACACATAAAAGACCCACACCAAAGAACAAAGCGGATCTCTCCTTGCTCCTCATCAGCTGGGATCTCCATCCCCACTATATCTTCAGTCCTCTCTGAAAGCTGCTCTGAGAGGACTGAAGGTGTAGAATTAGGTGTGTCACAACCAAGTACTTGCAGTACACCGACGTCCGATTGTAGCAGGCAAATTTCCCTGCCCCAGCTGCTGGACCGTCGAAAGAAGTATACTCCCAGCCATCCACATGCCCAGCGGTTGAATGCTAGCTTGGCTAAATTGCTAGCACTTCAACTGATGCCTTTTCAGTTGGTAGACTCGGCCCCCTTCCATGAGTTTGTTCAATGTGCAGTTCCTCAGTGGCAGGTTCCCAAACGCCACTTTTTCTCACGGAAGGCGATTCCGTCTCTCTACCGGCATGTGGAAGGCAATGTCCATGCCTCGCTGGACAGGGCGGTCAGCGGTAAGGTGCATATTACCGCTGACTCATGGTCCAGCAGGCATGGACAGGGACGTTATCTTTCTTTCACGGCCCATTGGGTCACTCTATTGGCAGCTGGGAGGGATGCAGGACAAGGTGCAGTAGTGTTGGAGGTTGTTCCGCCACCACGCCTCCAAAATGCTACTACTGGTTGTGACACACCTCTCTCCTCCACCCCCTCTTCTTCTTCTTCCTCCAGTGCTCTGTCCTCAGAACCAGCGGTGCTCCGTAGGCGTACAAGGGGTTACGCGAGTACGCAGGCAAAAAGATGCCATGCCGGGCTTGCGCTGGTGTGTTTGGGGGACAGGAGCCACACTGGGCCAGAGGTTCTGGCAGCTCTGCAGGGGCTGGCCGAGAGGTGGTTGACGCCACGCCAGCTTAAGCCAGGAATGGTCATTTCTGACAATGGCACCAACCTCCTCTCCGCCCTGCGACAGGGGCAGCTCACCCATGTGCCCTGTATGGCTCACGTCCTCAACCTGGTGGTGCAGCGGTTCTTGGGCAGGTTCCCAGGCTTACAGGATGTCCTGAGGCAGGCCAGGAAAGTCTGTGTGCATTTCCGCTGATCTTATAATGCCAGTGCTCGGCTGACTGAGCTGCAAAACGAGCTGAACCTGCCCAAGAACCGCCTAATATGTGACATGCCCACCAGGTGGAACTCAACGTTGGCCATGCTGCAGCGACTGCACATGCAGCAGAGGGCCATCAATGAGTACCTTTGTGACTACGGCACCAGGACAGGGTCAGGGGAGCTTGGCTTTTTTTCCCCACGCCAGTGGAGCATGATCAGGGATGCATGCACTGTCCTCTCACCATTTGAGGAGGCCACGAGGATGGTGAGCAGTGACAGTGCATGCATCAGTGACACTGTACTTCTTGTCCACCTGTTGGAGCATACGCTGCGTGGGATAATGGACAGGGCACTTGAGGCAGAACAGAGGCAGGAAGAGGAGGACTTCCTTGCCTCTCAAGGCCCCCTTTATCCAGACAGTGTTCCTTCTGTCCCACCCATCACACAGGAAGAGGATGAGAATGCGGAGGAGGAGGAGGAGGATTGTGTGAGCATGGAGGTGGAGCCTGGCACTCAGCATCAGCAGCAGCAGTCTTTTAGGGATGATGTACAGTCCCAACAAACCAGTGGACTTGTACGTGGCTGGGAGGAGGTGGCTGGCGATCATGTCATCCTCAGTGACCCAGAAGACTCCGGACCGAATGCCTCAGCTAACCTACGCTGCATGGCCTCCCTGATCCTGCAAAGCCTGCGGAAGGATCCTCGTCTTCTTCGGATCAAGGAGAGGGACCATTACTGGCTGGCCACTCTCCTTGATCCACGGTACAAGGGTAAGGTTGTGGACCTTATCTTGCCGTCGCAGAGGGAGCAGAGGATGGGACATCTCAGGGAGGCCTTGCAGAAAGGTCTGTGCAACGCGTTCCCAGAAACTGGGAGGTTACAAACTCCTGGTCCTGGACGACGAGTTGCTGAGGCTTCGGTCTGTAGCAGAAGGAGCGGTGGGGAAGGTGGACGTCTGACCGATGCGTTCAGACAATTTTTTAGTCCGCAGCCCCAAGGTATGATCGGTTCCAGCAACCATCGCCAGCGTCTGATATACATGCTGCAGGAATACCTAGGGGCAAGGTCAGACTTGGACACCTTTCCCACCGAAAATCCTCTGGCTTACTGGGTCCTGAGAATGGATCACTGGCCAGAGCTTGCACAGTATGCAATTGAGCTAATGGCCTGTCCTGCATCCAGCGTTCTTTACGAACGCACATTCAGTGCTGCTGGAGGATTTGTCACCGATCATAGGGTGCGCCTGTCCACCAACTCGGTTGATCGACTGACCTTCATATAACTGAATAATTTATAATGTCACATCCCTTCAAGACTGCCTATGCTGATGCTGAGTGACTGTCCTGTTATGTTCACTGACTATCCTCTTCCTCCTCCTCAATGATCCATGCCACCACACCAGTGCCTAAGGCACAATTTTTCAGCCCCTGTATAACAGGGGCGTGTACTTACAATTATTTTAAAAAATGCTTCGCAACAGGTGTGACTGCTGTGCTCCAAGTACAGTATCTGTGAGGGGTTGCAGTGTTGTGGCACCAGTGCCTAAGGCACAATTTTTCAGCCCCTGTTGGGGCGTGTAATTACAATTTTTAGGCAATGCTTTGCAACAGGTCTCAATGCTGTGCTCAGAGTACAGTATCTGTGAGGGGTTGCAGTGTTGTGGCACCAGCACCAGTGCCTAAGCCACAATTTTTCATCCCCTGTATAACAGGGGCGTGTAATTACAATTTTTTAAAAAGATGCTTCGCAACACGTGTGACTGCTGTGCTCCAAGTACAGTATCTGTGAGGGGTTGCAGTGTTGTGGCACCAGCACCAGTGCCTAAGGCACAATTTTTCAGCCCCTATTGGGGCGTGTAATTACAATTTTTAGGCAATGCTTTGCAACAGGTCTCATTGCTGTGCTCAGAGTACAGTATCTGTGAGGGGTTGCAGTGTTGTGGCACCAGCACCAATGCCTAAGGCACAATTTTTCAGCCCTGTTGGGGCGTGTAATTACAATTTTTAGGCAATGCTTTGCAACAGGTTGCAGTGTTGTGGCACCAGCACCAATGCCTAAGGCACAATTTTTCAGCCCCTGTTGGGGCGTGTAATTACAATTTTTAGGCAATGCTTTGCAACAGGTCTCATTGCTGTGCTCAGAGTACAGTATCTGTGAGGGGTTGCAGTGTTGTGGCACCAGCACCAATGCCTAAGGCACAATTTTTCAGCCCCTGTATAACAGGGGCGTGTAATTACAATTTTTTAAAAAAGATGCTTCGCAACAGGTGTGACTGCTGTGCTCCAAGTACAGTATCTGTGAGGGGTTGCAGTGTTGTGGCACCAGCACCAGTGCCTAAGGCACAATTTTTCAGCCCTGTTGGGGCGTGTAATTACAAATTTTAGGCAATGCTTTGCAACAGGTCTCATTGCTGTGCTAAGAGTACAGTATCTGTGAGGGGTTGCAGTGTTGTGGCACCAGCACCAATGCCTAAGGCACAATTTTTCAGCCGCTGTTTAACAGGGGTGCGTAATTACAAATCTTGATCTAATAGTTCACAGCAGGGCCCATTCCTGCACCCACCAAGAGTAACCATGAGGGCCTACATTCTTGTGGCAACACTGTCCACCACCACCACCACCACCAAAGGCCCAATTTTTCTGCCCTGTTCAACAGGTGCATGCAATTACAAATCTTGATCTAATAACTCACAGCAGGGCCCATTCCTGCACCCACCAAGAGTAACTGTGAGGGCTTACAGTCTTGTGGCAACACCGTCCACCACCACCACCACCACCACCAAAGGCCCAATTTTTCTGCCCTGTTCAGCAGGTGCATGCAATTACAAATCTTGATCTAATAACTCACAGCAGGGCCCATTCCTGCACCCACCAAGAGTAACTGTGAGGGCTTACAGTCTTGTGGCAACACCTTCCACCACCACCACCACCACCACCACCACCACCACCACCACCACCACCAAAGGCCCAATTTTTCTGCCCGGTTCAACAGGTGCATGCAAGTACAAATCTTGATCTATTAACTCACAGCAGGGCCCATTCCTGTGCCCACCAGTCTTGTGGCTACACCAACATCTAATAGGGCAAATTTCTGCAGAGTATATACGGCAGGCCCCTACTTTCAAACATCCAACTTACAAACGACTCCTACTTGCAAACGGAAAGAGAAAACAGGAAGTGAGAGGAAATCTACCCCTAGGAAGGGAAATTCTATCCTGTTACATTTAATTTGGGAAAAAGGTTTTAAATGGCTTCTTTTTTTCCTTTACAAATGTCAAATGTTCTTTCCTGTCGCATCATGGCAGCATACACTCTGGGTTGTGACTCCGCCTCCACAACCTGATAGGACCACATAACTATAAGATGAAGCTACGGCCCCCGCCCCAGCATTCTCTTATTTTTCCTCACCTGTTGGGACCGCACGGACATCACCCCCTTACCGCTTCGCCCCAGCCAGGTTCAAGCCTCTCCTGGTTTGGAAGTCCTTACCGGTACAGCCTTTAAACGAAGCTAAATGGAAGGAACCCCACTCTGGTGATCTCAGGGGTATGTTACAAGTCTCTCTGTGACCTTGGATTAACAGCCTTAAACAGGCTCAAGCTGTTTTGATTTGTCTCCTGCATGAGTTTTAAAAAAGCTCTGATATTGCTGCCTCAATGTATATACTAAAGCCTTAAACAGGCTTAACATCATGCCTCAAACACCCTGGCATATAAACCTTAAATAGGTTTAGCCAAATTGCAGTGGTCTCCCTTTCTCTTTTCCTTTCCTTCCTACCTGTGTGCCTGGGCGCTCTCCTGGGCTCTGTTGTCCTCCTAGGGTCGCTGGGATGTGTTCTGAGGAAAATTGAATGAACCTGTTTCTGTTCCTTGTATCTTGAACCAGAGATCGCTGAATTGCTGCAGTTTGTTTGCCTGTCTTACAACAAAGCTCCTATTTCATCCTACTGAGGTAAAAGCCTGTTTTTTTCTTCTCTGCATCTACTTCCTGCATAAGCTGCTGTGTTTTACCTCACCTGTGCTTCCTATGTCAATTAGTATATGTCAATTAGTATCTCCTTAGGCTTGCCTTATTCCTTGCTATGGAGACCACTGCCCTAGCAGATCACCGCCAGCTATTAGGTAAGGGGGGAGGATTTTTGGTAAGTAGTGAAGATTGAAAAAAAGAGAGCAATCCTAACGCTGCCTAAATGGTTAGCCCTACCAGGTCCGCAAAATCTCCTGATTCAAGGCACAGAGAGACTTCACGCAGGAGAAGCCATTCTGGCTACAGACGGAGCAGCTCCAGTCGCAGGAGAAGTCGCTCAGGCCACAGAGGGAGTCGCAGGAGAAGTCGCTCAGGCCACAGAGGGAGTCGCAGGAAAAGTCGCTCAGGCCACAGAGGGAGTCGCAGGAAAAGTCGCTCAGGCCACAGAGGGAGTCGCAGGAAAAGTCGCTCAGGCCACAGAGGGAGTCGCAGGAAAAGTCGCTCAGGCCACAGAGGGAGTCGCAGGAAAAGTCGCTCAGGCCACAGAGGGAGTCGCAGGAAAAGTCGCTCAGGCCACAGAGGGAGTCGCAGGAAAAGTCGCTCAGGCCACAGAGGGAGTCGCAGAAGAAGTCGCTCCGGTTCTTACTCCAGACACAGCCGCTCCTATCATAGAGGATCTCCTGTCCATAGACAGTGATCACCAGTGCGACCCTCTGGAAACGCATGTTGGATATGCGGGGCAGCAGCCCTTCCCGATAAATTGGCCTACCGTAGATGCTTTGAGGAGGCTACTAGGGAAAAAGAATCGCAGTTTAGAGAGCCTGTAGCTCCACAGATTCTTACTCTGGAGACAGAGTTATCAACGCGAAGTGCCTCACCTGCTCATCCCAGCACAGGATTCCCCGTCTGACAATGAGGGGTTGGAAGCAACTGCAGGGTTTGATTTTTCGCTAATTGAACCATTTGTCAAATCGGTCAAGGAAGCGATCGGATGGGAGGAACCCCAGGAAGTCCAACCAAAGCGCAAAAAATACTTCCCAAACCTTAAATGGGACACGAGGCTTTTCCGTTCATTGAGGAATTGGATGATTTAATTAAAGAGGAATGGCAAGGACCCGAGAAGAAATCGAGTCTGAACAACAGGCTTTCCAAATTATATCCCTTGAAGGAACCTAAAGTGAGTCCTCTTGTCTCTCCTCCCGTCGTAGACGCATCTCTCATGCGGCTAGCCAGGCATGTGCTTGGATAGGAGGATCGACACCGATATGAAGAGGGCCTACCTTGCAGCAGGAGGCGCTTGCAGACCGGCTGTGGCACTTGCAGCTGTAGGCAGGGCCATTTCCAGCTGATCATCAAACACTGAGAGGTTGGTCTCAGAAGGCGTGGACCAGGAGAGCATAATAAAAGCTCTACAGGAGTTAAGTCTCGCGGGGAACTTTGTAGCAGCGGCTTCGGTGGATGCGATTAAATCGTCATCAAGGGCCATGTTGGCCTCCGTAATGGCCAGGCAGGCACTGTGGCTGAAACCCTGGTCGGCGGATCCTGTCTCCAAATCAAATTGGTGCCGCATTCCATATGACGGCGAGAACCTTTTCAAAGGTGCAAAGCTGGACTCAGCAATTTCAAAGGTGACCGGTGGGAAGTCGGGAATGATTCCATCGGACAGAAAACCGAAACAGCAGAGGCCTCCTCCCTTCAGACGTATTCTGCCAGACAGATACAGGGATGCTAAATCCTATAGGCCAGGAAAAGAATAAAGGAGGGGCTGGAAGAACCCCCAGACATCCTTTATAAAGTTTCAGAAGCCCAAGACTCCCGCTTCCAGTGACCAAAAGTCTTTTTGAAGGTGCACCCGCCCAGCCAGCAGTAGTAGGGGCAAGGCTTTCGAAATTCAAGCTGGTTTGGGCGGAAGCAATAAAGGACCCTTGGACAGTGGCTACTGTCCGTTTCGGGCACAGATGGCCCTTCAAGAGACGTCTCCCAGGGGATCATTTTTGTCCCACCAGACTTCCACCTTCAGGGGAAAAACGGTTACTGTTGACCAGTTACGTCCAAGAGCTTCTCCAGAAGAAGGCGATAATAGAGGTACCTGCATCACAGAGGGGTCGGGGATTCTACTCCCCGTTATTTCTGGTCAAGAAAAAATCTGGGGACCTTCGGCCAGTCCTGGATCTAAAGAACCTCAATCGCTCCATTCGAGTGGATTCGTTCAAGATGGAGAGTTTACAATCAATCCTCCAGGCCATAAATCTGGGAGACTGGATGCTCTCCATAGACCTCCAGGACGCATATCTTCACGTCCCGATCCATGTTGCTTTCCAGAAGTTCCTTCGGTTCTCTGTGAATCAGGGCCACTTCCAGTTTCAGAGTCTCTCGTTCGGGATCTCTACTGCCCCCAGAACTTTCACCAAGGTACTGCTACCAGTAATCGCATCCTTAAGGGAGAAAGGGTTGAGAGTCCATCACTACCTGCACGACATCCTCCTCCTTTCAAGCAACCAGGAGTCTCTTGTCCACAGAGGGTGAGAAGAGCAATCTCAGCAACATCCCTTCCGGCCAGAGCATGTCTCAGTCTCCTAGGCTCTCTGTCTGCGACCATTCCTATGGTCCAGTGGGCCCAATGGAACGCAAGACCCCTTCAAACGTCCTTTCTGCGCCAATGGGACGGCTCATCCATGACCCAACCGATCTACATCTCAGAGGATGTCAAGCGATCCTTGCAGTGGTGGACTCGTCCCTGCAATCTGAGGAGATGCAAGCACATAGTTCCCCCTCCTCAGGAAACGGTAACCTCAGATGCCAGTTTGGAGGGATGGGGGACACACTACCTGCACTACGTGGCCCAAGGGCGCTGGCCATTCAGGATCCAGAATGCAGTCTCCAATGTGCTGGAGATGAAAGCAGCCTTTCAGGCCCTCCTGTCCTTCAGTACTTACCTGAGGGGGAAGCAAGTCCTCCTGACGATGGACAACAGGGTGGCCGTTGCCTACATCAACAGGCAGGGGGGCACCGGAAGCTTCTCCCTGATGCAGGAAGTTCGCCCCATGATGGAGTGGGCACAATCAAACCTATTGGACCTGAGAGCGACCCATATCCCAGGGGTCGAGAATCTCCTAGCCGACTCACTCAGCAGAAGATTTGTTTCCAACAATGAGTGGTCTCTGAGTCCCCAAGCATTTGCGATAATAATTCAGACCTGGGGCCCACCAGACATAGACCTGGCGGCCACACCAGCCAATGCAAAATGCCGGAGGTTTCTATCAAGAATCCCCTTTCCGTCAGCGGAGGGAGTAGATTGTCTACAACATCCCTGGAACTTCAACCTCGGCTACATTTTCCCTCCGACTCCCCTCATAGCGAGGTTCCTTCTGAGGCTCAAGAGGTCGACGGCACTAGTAGTGGCAGTGATCCCTTTCTGGCCAAGGAGGCCTTGGTTCACTACTCTCCTTCAGTTGAACACAACGGATCCTCTCCCTCTTCCACTGTCAGCAGATCTGCTCTCTCAGGGCCAGCTTCTACATCCGAACCCGGAGAGGCTACATCTGATGGCCTGGAGGCTGAGAGGTCTAGGTACCTAGAACAGGGTTGTTCTCAGAGGGTAGTGGGAACATTGCTCCAGGCTAGGAAGCAGACTACCAACATCACCTACAGAAGGATCTGGGAGAAGTTTACCGCCCTCTCTCAACAAGGTTGGGACATATCTTCTCTGACAGCTCCTCAAATCCTGGAATTTCTGCAGTCAGTCCTAGAGAAGGGTCTTCGATCCAGTACCCTGAAGGTCCAGGTTTCAGCCTTATCCGCCCTGACTGGGGTCAAATGGGCACATGATCCTCTGGTTATCCAATTTCAGAGGGCCTGCCTTAAACTAAGGCCACCTAGGAAACCATTATTCCTAGCATGGGACCTCTCAGTTGTCCTGGAAATACTGTCTAATGATCCATTCTCTCCGCTCGACAACATTTCCCTTTGGAACCTGACGCTTAAAGTCTCATTTCTGATTGCTATCACTTCAGCAGAGAGGGTCTCGGAGATGCAAGCCTTGATGGCCAAAGAACCGTATCTAGTTGTCTACCCGGACAGGATAGTTCTAAACCTTCAGATCGTTTCGTACCTAAGGTATCCTCCTCATTTCACTTTAATCAGGAGATCAACCTTCCAGCCCTTATCACAGATCAAGGTGATCCTCTGGATGTCAGGGGCAACATCCTGAAGTACCTCTCAGCAACAGAATCGATCAGGAGATCGGAGAACCTCTTAGTCATCCCATACGGCCATAGAAAATGTCAGGCGGCCTCGGCTCACACCATCGCTTCATGGCTGGTGAAGACTATCAAAAAGGCATACTCACTGAGTGAGCAACAGATTCCGGAAGGCTTAAAGGCACATTCCACCAGGGCAGTGGCAACTTCTTGGGCAGCCTATTGTAGGGTCTCGGGAGAGACTATTTTTAAGGCGGCTACCTGGTCTTCCAGAAACACCTTTGTCACATTATAGGGTGGATTCTGCACAACTTTCAACAGTAGATTTGGGAAGGGCCGTAATTCAGGCCAACTCCTCTGTTTCTTGTTAATAAATGTATTTTTCTTGCATTCCCACCCAGTCTGCGAGTTACTCCCCAGAGTGTATGCTGCCATGATGCGACAGGAAAATGGAAAATTGTATACTTACCTTTCCGTAATTTTCCTTTCCTGTCGCATCTTCATGGCAGCATACAATAAACCCACCCATAGAAGGTGATTAATATATATACGGAGAATG
This sequence comes from Lithobates sylvaticus, assembly GCA_028564925.1. Classification (NCBI taxonomy): domain Eukaryota; kingdom Metazoa; phylum Chordata; class Amphibia; order Anura; family Ranidae; genus Lithobates; species Lithobates sylvaticus. The sequence continues at coordinate 125,592,215 of CM053032.1, read as the reverse complement.
CTGGGGCGGGGGCCGTAGCTTCATCTTATAGTTATGTGGTCCTATCAGGTTGTGGAGGCGGAGTCACAACCCAGAGTGTATGCTGCCATGAAGATGCGACAGGAAAGGAAAATTACGGACAAGGTAAGTATACAATTTTCCATTTTTTTTTTTTTTGGCCGTTGTAATTAGCAATTTTGATTTCGAACGTTCGCGTCCATTATAACGAATAGGGTTCGAAAATTCGCGCAAACTTTCAGTCTGTTCGAAGGTTCTGGTGCGAACCGAACCCGGGGGTGTTCGGCTCATCCCTAGTGTTGTGTGCTCCAGCACAATATACACCTGTATCTACCCTTTATTGCTGGTGTTCTCTAATACAGGCATCTGCAGGAGTTAGTGGGTATTTTGTGCCTCCAGCACAGCACAGTATACACCTGTATCTACCCTTTTTTGCTGGTGTTCTCTAAAAAAGGCATCTGCAGGAGTTAGTGGGTGTTGTGTGCCTCCAGCACAGTATACACCTGTATCTAACCCTTTATTGCTGGTGTTCTCTAATACAGGCATCTGCAGGAGTTAGTAGGTGTTGTGTGCCTCCAGCACAGTATACACCTGTATAGTTAGTTAGTAAGGTTGAATAAAGACATTAGTCCATCCAGTTCAACCTGAGTGTCTACAATTGTCCCTATCCCTGTACATTGCACACTCACATCAGTCCCCACCCTCAAAGAGCCCACAATCCAAGGTCCCCATTTAGGGACGGGCCCGGTGCTCGATGCGAACCCATTCGCATCGAGGAGCACCGGGTGTTCGCTCGCTCGGCGAGCCCAGAACTATTTTGGCAGCTCGCATCACATTCGTGTGATGCGAGCGGCCCCGCAATGCATTGCGGCCGGCGCGGCCGGCGCAGTGCATTGCTGGCTTATGATTGGCCAAGCATGCACTGTGACCCCGCATGCTTGGCCAATCACAGCGCCGGAAACTCGGAGAGACATAATTGGCTACAGGCAGGACGCCTGTAGCCAATTACAGCTCAGGGGCTTTAGTACACGCCCCCTCATTTAAAAGGCCGCCACGCCGTCGGCGCCGGTAACATGAGTTCCGGCTTTAGGAGAGATCAGGCTGATTCTATGTCACTCTTTGCTAGATTCATTTAGAAAGTTTTGCTCTACTTTGCTAAACCATTGGCTATTTATTTGCTAAACCATTGCTACCTGTCATTGATCGTCCATTGCTGCTGCTGGTTAGTGTGTTTTTAGCTGCTGCTGGGGATTAGTCTGGTGCGTGTCTTACTGTTAGTACAGTATTTCAGTAGTACCAACCGCAGTGCTGTTAGTACAGCACTGCACCCCAAAAGCACCCATAGGACTTGTAGTGTGTTAGTGGCAGCAAACAGAGCTGCTATATTTTCTTCCCAGAAGCACCCATAGGACTTGTAGTGTGTTAGTCCCATCACACAGAGCTATATTTTCTTCCCAGAAGCACCCATAGGACTTGTAGTGTGTTAGTCCCATCACACAGAGCTCCTATATTTTCTTCCCAGAAGCACCTATAGGACTTGTAGTGTGTTAGTCCCATCACACAGAGCTATATTTTCTTCCCAGAAGCACCTATAGGACTTGTAGTGTGTTGGTCCCATCACACAGAGCTCCTATATTTCCTTCCCAGAAGCACCCATAGGACTTGTAGTGTGTTAGTCCCATCACACAGAGCTCCTATATTTTCTTCCCAGAAGCACCTATAGGACTTGTAGTGTGTTAGTCCCATCACACAGAGCTATATTTTCTTCCCAGAAGCACCCATAGGACTTGTAGTGTGTTAGTCCCATCACACAGAGCTCCTATATTTTCTTCCCAGAAGCACCTATAGGACTTGTAGTGTGTTAGTCCCATCACACAGAGCTATATTTTCTTCCCAGAAGCACCCATAGGACTTGTAGTGTGTTAGTCCCATCACACAGAGTTCCTATATTTTCTTTGCAGAAGCACCCATAGGACTTGTAGTGTGTTAGTCCCATCACAAAGAGCTATATTTTCTTCCCAGAAGCACCCATAGGACTTGTAGTGTGTTAGTCCCATCACACAGAGCTCCTATATTTTCTTCCCAGAAGCACCTATAGGACTTGTAGTGTGTTAGTCCCATCACACAGAGCTCCTATATTTTCTTCCCAGAAGCACCTATAGGACTTGTAGTGTGTTAGTCCCATCACACAGAGCTCCTATATTTTCTTCCCAGAAGCACCCATAGGACTTGTAGTGTGTTAGTCCCATCACACAGAGCTCCTATATTTTCTTCCCAGAAGCACCTATAGGACTTGTAGTGTGTTAGTCCCATCACACAGAGCTCCTATATTTTCTTCCCAGAAGCACCCATAGGACTTGTAGTGTGTTAGTCCCATCACATAGAGTTCCTATATTTTCTTTGCAGAAGCACCCATAGGACTTGTAGTGTGTTAGTCCCATCACACAGAGCTCCTATATTTTCTTCCCAGAAGCACCTATAGGACTTGTAGTGTGTTAGTCCCATCACACAGAGCTATATTTTCTTCCCAGAAGCACCCATAGGACTTGTAGTGTGTTAGTCCCATCACACAGAGTTCCTATATTTTCTTCCCAGAAGCACCCATAGGACTTGTAGTGTGTTAGTCCCATCACACAGAGCTCCTATATTTTCTTCCCAGAAGCACCCATAGGACTTGTAGTGTGTTAGTGGCATCACACAGAGCTCCTATATTTTCTTCCCAGAAGCACCCATAGGACTTGTAGTGTGTTAGTCCCATCACATAGAGTTCCTATATTTTCTTTGCAGAAGCACCCATAGGACTTGTAGTGTGTTAGTCCCATCACACAGAGCTCCTATATTTTCTTCCCAGAAGCACCTATAGGACTTGTAGTGTGTTAGTCCCATCACACAGAGCTATATTTTCTTCCCAGAAGCACCCATAGGACTTGTAGTGTGTTAGTCCCATCACACAGAGTTCCTATATTTTCTTCCCAGAAGCACCCATAGGACTTGTAGTGTGTTAGTCCCATCACACAGAGCTCCTATATTTTCTTCCCAGAAGCACCCATAGGACTTGTAGTGTGTTAGTGGCATCACACAGAGCTCCTATATTTTCTTTGCAGAAGCACCCATAGGACTTCTAGTGTGTTAGTGGCATCACACAGAGCTCCTATATTTTCTTCTCAGCAGCACCCACAGGACTTCTAGTGTGTTAGTGGCATCACACAGAGCTCCTATATTTTCTTTGCAGAAGCACCCATAGGACTTCTAGTGTGTTAGTGGCATCACACAGAGCTCCTATATTTTCTTTGCAGAAGCACCCATAGGACTTCTAGTGTGTTAGTGGCATCACACAGAGCTCCTATATTTTCTTCTCAGCAGCACCCACAGGACTTCTAGTGTGTTAGTGGCATCACACAGAGCTCCTATATTTTCTTTGCAGAAGCACCCATAGGACTTCTAGTGTGTTAGTGGCATCACACAGAGCTCCTATATATTCTTCTCAGCAGCACCCACAGGACTTCTGGTGTGTTAGTGGCATCACACAGAGCTCCTATATTTTCTTTGCAGAAGCACCCATAGGACTTCTAGTGTGTTAGTGGCATCACACAGAGCTCCTATATTTTCTTCTCAGCAGCACCCACAGGACTTCTGGTGTGTTAGTGGCATCACACAGAGCTCCTATATTTTCTTTGCAGAAGCACCCATAGGACTTCTAGTGTGTTAGTGGCATCACACAGAGCTCCTATATTTTCTTCTCAGCAGCACCCACAGGACTTCTAGTGTGTTAGTGGCATCACACAGAGCTCCTATATTTTCTTTGCAGAAGCACCCATAGGACTTCTAGTGTGTTAGTGGCATCACACAGAGCTCCTATATTTTCTTCTCAGCAGCACCCACAGGACTTCTAGTGTGTTAGTGGCATCACACAGAGCTCCTATATTTTCTTTGCAGAAGCACCCATAGGACTTCTAGTGTGTTAGTGGCATCACACAGAGCTCCTATATTTTCTTCTCAGCAGCAACCACAGGACTTCTAGTGTGTTAGTGGCATCACACAGAGCTCCTATATTTTCTTTGCAGAAGCACCTATAGGACTTCTAGTGTGTTAGTGGCATCACACAGAGCTCCTATATTTTCTTCTCAGCAGCACCCACAGGACTTCTAGTGTGTTAGTGGCATCACACAGAGCTCCTATATTTTCTTCCCAGAAGCACCCATAGGACTTGTAGTGTGTTAGTCCCATCACACAGAGCTCCTATATTTTCTTCCCAGAAGCACCTATAGGACTTGTAGTGTGTTAGTCCCATCACACAGAGCTCCTATATTTTCTTCCCAGAAGCACCCATAGGACTTGTAGTGTGTTAGTCCCATCACATAGAGTTCCTATATTTTCTTTGCAGAAGCACCCATAGGACTTGTAGTGTGTTAGTCCCATCACACAGAGCTCCTATATTTTCTTCCCAGAAGCACCTATAGGACTTGTAGTGTGTTAGTCCCATCACGCAGAGCTATATTTTCTTCCCAGAAGCACCCATAGGACTTGTAGTGTGTTAGTTCCATCACACAGAGTTCCTATATTTTCTTCCCAGAAGCACCCATAGGACTTGTAGTGTGTTAGTCCCATCACACAGAGCTCCTATATTTTCTTCCCAGAAGCACCCATAGGACTTGTATCAGCATGTATCAGCATGCCCCCTGGAGGCCAGCTAGAGGCCAGCACAGCAACTGTACAACACCGCAGAGCTCCGCCTGTGCAGGGCGCTGCCTCTGCACGTTATCAGAAAAGTTCTTTGGTGTGGGCCTTTTTTGAGACGAGTGCATCAGATCGCACCACTGCTATTTGCAATATTTGTCTCAAGCGTATCTCACGTGGCCAAAACATCAGCCGCTTGGTCACCACAAGCATGACCAGACATATGTCGACCTGCCATGCAGCTCGTTGGCAGGCACACATAAAAGACCCACACCAAAGAACTAAGCGGACCTCTCCTTGCTCCTCATCAGCTGGGATCTCCATCCCCACTACATCTTCAGTCCTCTCTGAAAGCTGCTGTGAGAGGACTGAAGGTGTAGAATTAGGTGTGTCACAACCAAGTACTTGCAGTACACCGACGTCCGATTGTAGCAGGAAAATTTCCCTGCCCCAGCTGCTGGACCGTCGAAAGAAGTACACTCCCAGCCATCCACATGCCCAGCGGTTGAATGCTAGCTTGGCTAAATTGCTAGCACTTCAACTGCTGCCTTTTCAGTTGGTAGACTCGGCCCCCTTCCGTGAGTTTGTTCAATGTGCGGTTCCTCAGTGGCAGGTTCCCAAACGCCACTTTTTCTCACGGAAGGCGATTCCGTCTCTCTACCGGCATGTGGAAGGCAATGTCCATGCCTCGCTGGACAGGGCGGTCAGCGGTAAGGTGCATATTACCGCTGACTCATGGTCCAGCAGGCATGGACAGGGACGTTACCTTTCTTTCACGGCCCATTGGGTCACTCTATTGGCAGCTGGGAGGGATGCAGGACAAGGTGCAGTAGTGTTGGAGGTTGTTCCGCCACCACGCCTCCAAAATGCTACTACTGCTACTGGTTGTGACACACCTCTCTCCTCCACCCCCTCCTCTTCTTCTTCCTCCAGTGCTCTGTCCTCGGAACCAGCGGTGCTCCGTAGGCGTACAAGGGGCTACGCAAGTACGCAGGCAAAAAGATGCCATGCCGTGCTTGCGCTGGTGTGTTTGGGGGACAGGAGCCACACTGGGCCAGAGGTTCTGGCAGCTCTGCAGGGGCAGGCCGAGAGGTGGTTGACGCCACGTCAGCTTAAGCCAGGAATGGTCGTTTCTGACAATGGCACCAACCTCCTCTCCGCCCTGCGACAGGGGCAGCTCACCCATGTGCCCTGTATGGCTCACGTCCTCAACCTGGTGGTGCAGCGGTTCTTGGGCAGGTTCCCAGGCTTACAGGATGTCCTGAGGCAGGCCAGGAAAGTCTGTGTGCATTTCTGCCGATCTTATAATGCCAGTGCTCGGCTGACTGAGCTGCAAAAGGAGCTGAACCTGCCCAAGAACCGCCTAATATGTGACATGCCCACCAGGTGGAACTCAACGTTGGCCATGCTGCAGCGACTGCACACGCAGCAGAGGGCCATCAATGAGTACCTTTGCGACTACGGCACCAGGACAGGGTCAGGGGAGCTTGGTTTTTTTTCCCCACGTCAGTGGAGCATGATCAGGGATGCATGCACTGTCCTCTCACCATTTGAGGAGGCCACGAGGATGGTGAGCAGTGACAGTGCATGCATCAGTGACACTGTACCTCTTGTCCACCTGTTGGAGCATACGCTGCGTGGGATAATGGACAGGGCACTTGAGGCAGAACAGAGGCAGGAAGAGGAGGACTTCCTTGCCTCTCAAGGCCCCCTTTATCCGGACAGTGTTCCTTCTGTCCCACCCATCACACAGGAAGAGGATGAGGATGAGGAGGAGGAGGAGGAGGAGGATTGTGTGAGCATGGAGGTGGAGCCTGGCACTCAGCATCAGCAGCAGCAGCAGTCTTTTAGGGATGATGTACAGTCCCAACAAACCAGTGGACTTGTACGTGGCTGGGAGGAGGTGGCTGGCAAACATGTCATCCTCAGTGACCCAGAAGACTCCGGACCGAATGCCTCAGCTAACCTACGCTGCATGGCCTCCCTGATCCTGCAAAGCCTGCGGAAGGATCCTCGTGTTCTTCGGATCAAGGAGAGGGACCATTACTGGCTGGCCACTCTCCTTGATCCACGGTACAAGGGTAAGGTTGCGGACCTTATCTTGCCGTCGCAGAGGGAGCAGAGGATGAGACATCTCAGGGAGGCCTTGCAGAAAGGTCTGTGCAACGCGTTCCCAGAAACTGGGAGGTTACAAACTCCTGGTCCTGGGCGACGAGTTGCTGAGGCTTCGGTCAGTAGCAGAAGGAGCGGTGGGGAAGGTGGACGTCTGACCGATGCGTTCAGACAATTTTTTAGTCCGCAGCCCCAAGGTATGATCGGTTCCAGCAACCATCGCCAGCGTCTGATATACATGGTGCAGGAATACCTTGGGGCAAGGTCAGACTTCGACACCTTTCCCACCGAAAATCCTCTGGCTTACTGGGTCCTGAGGATGGATCACTGGCCAGAGCTTGCACAGTATGCAATTGAGCTACTGGCCTGTCCTGCCTTCAGCGTTCTTTCCGAACGCACATTCAGTGCTGCTGGAGGATTTGTCACCGATCATAGGGTGCGCCTGTCCACCGACTCGGTTGATCGACTGACCTTCATCAAAATGAATCAGTCTTGGATCACCACCAGCTACCAGGCACCTGAAGCGGATATAACGGAATAATTTATAATGTCACATCCCTTCAAGACTGCCTATGCTGATGCTGAGTGACTGTCCTGTTATGTTCACTGACTATCCTCTTCCTCCTCCTCAATGATCCATGCCACCACACCAGTGCCTAAGGCACAATTTTTCAGCCCCTGTATAACAGGGGCGTGTACTTACAATTTTTTTAAAAAATGCTTCGCAACACGTGTGACTGCTGTGCTCCAAGTACAGTATCTGTGAGGGGTTGCAGTGTTGTGGCACCAGCACCAGTGCCTAAGGCACAATTTTTCAGCCCCTGTTTAACAGGGGCGTGTAATTACAATTTTTTAAAAAAATGCTTTGCAACACGTGTGACTGCTGTGCTCCAAGTACAGTATCTGTGAGGGGTTGCAGTGTTGTGGCACCAGCACCAGTGCCTAAGGCACAATTTTTCAGCCCCTGTTTAACAGGGGCGTGTAATTACAATTTTTTAAAAAAATGCTTCGCAACACGTGTGACTGCTGTGCTCCAAGTACAGTATCTGTGAGGGGTTGCAGTGTTGTGGCACCAGCACCAGTGCCTAAGGCACAATTTTTCAGCCCCTGTTTAACAGGGGCGTGTAATTAAATTTTTTTTAAAAAATGCTTCGCAACACGTGTGACTGCTGTGCTCCAAGTACAGTATCTGTGAGGGGTTGCAGTGTTGTGGCACCAGCACCAGTGCCTAAGGCACAATTTTTCAGCCCCTGTTTAACAGGGGCGTGTAATTACAATTTTTTTAAAAAATGCTTCGCAACACGTGTGACTGCTGTGCTCCAAGTACAGTATCTGTGAGGGGTTGCAGTGTTGTGGCACCAGCACCAGTGCCTAGGGCACAATTTTTCAGCCCCTGTTGGGGCGTGTAATTACAATTTTTAGGCAATGCTTTGCAACAGGTCTCATTGCTGTGCTAAGAGTACAGTATCTATGAGGGGTTGCAGTGTTGTGGCACCAGCACCAATGTCTAAGGCACAATTTTTCAGCCCCTGTTTAACAGGGGCGTGTAATTACAAATCTTGATCTAATAGTTCAAGGCCCCCTGGGCCGTCAATGCGCCGCACCTCCACACGGCGCAGGCGCAAGGAACGTCACGCGCCATGCAGAGAGCATGGTGATGCCGAGCAGTCGGTAGGGCGCATGCGCAGTGACGCCATGCAGGAGCGCCACGGAGGGGCATGACACAGCAGCATTCCACCGGCACGGCAAGGCGTCTCATGACGACAGGGTCGTCATGGATACCAAAAGGGGATAGATAGTCTGCAATGGTATGGCGGACTCACATCCCAAAAAAGCCCCGGAAGGAGACTATTTTGCTGTGCCAGGTGCACATGATACGGGCATAGGCCACATCATGGCTTACCCACCTTGAGGAGAGCTAATAAAAGATAAATAGATGGATGAAAAATTGGATAACATATCCATCATAGCAGGCAAACAGCCCAGAAATGATGGACAATGATAAAGCACATTAGAGGAGGTGTGCAGATGACTCCATGCCACGATCCTCACAAAATGAACACGCAAAAACAAAATAAAAAACAAAAAGAAAGGGCAAAACAATTGATAAATATTGGTAATGAACCTACAACTAATGCAAATTGACAGAATAAAATAAAAGAAAGAGAAAGAGATACAATAGGGAAAGAGGGGGAACCAGAGAGGGGAGATATATGACCCCGCAAAGACAGAAGGTAGTAGAGATATAAGTGTCTCCTACTTTATTGGGTTAAGGAAGTTGTATCATCCCTCTTTGCTATTTTTCTATACATTATATTGCATCCTTGGTCATATGTTATATATGTATTTTATATTATGCTTTTTTCAATAAATTCTACATATGTTTTCTATAAACTTTGATGTGGTAGTGCCTTTAAAGTCCCACCCTTAGGGTGTTCCTTCTTTTTCATATTCTATTAGGATGTGGCACACCTCTTTGAACAGTTCCGATCAGAATCCCTGTTTCATTAATGTTTTGGTAGTAAATACCTTCCCCCGGTTTTTCTGAATGGACTGTTCATATGTACTTTGAGACTAGAGGCTCACACTGATACGGGAGACATTCTGTCTCTGTTATAGTAACGAGCCATAGTCTCTTATGCAGCGTACACACAAGCTGAATTTTCAGCAGAAAGAGTCCGATGGGAGCTTTTCATCGTATATTCCGACCGTGTGTATGCCCCATCAGACTTTTTTTTTCCCATCGAAAATTCAGATGGACTTAGAGAACATGTTCTATATTTTTCCAACGGAAAAAATTACTATCGGAAAAAAGGCTAGTCTGTATGCCATTCCGACGCACTAAAAGCGACGCATGCTCTGAAGCAAGTACGAGACGGAAGCTATTGGCTACTGGCTATTGATTTTACGTTTTCTAGTCCCGTCGTATGTGTTGTATGTCACTGCGTTCTTGACGGTCGGACTTTGGTGTGACCATGTGTATGCAAGACAGCTGCGCCAGCTTGCTATAAATTTCCTCCTCCCCTGCTGCTCCTCAGTTCTTTAAAGAGCACCTCCAGTTTGCTGGGGAGACACAAGAACATATGATACACATATAATCAATTATATCACATTTCCTGTAAGGAAATCCTTATGCTTTGATATACATTTGGGTGGGTACCCTGCTGTCCTGAAAGACTCCTGGAAAGAACGTTACCGTAAGTAACTTCGTTTTTCCCTTATCGTCTTTCAGGACAGCCACCTGAGAGGATAACCGAGCACTTACCCTTAGGGCGGGACCACAGCTTGCAAGACCTTGCGTCCAAGGTCTGATCTTTAGCTGACCATAAGTCCACTCTATAGTGTCTTAAAAAAGTGGCAAAGCTGGACCATGTTGCCGCTTTACAAATCTTTTCCGGCGTTGCTCCAGCTCTCTCTGCCTGTGACGCTGCCATTGCCCTCGTGGAGTGTGCCCTGATTCCCTCTGGAATCTGCATACCTCCTTGTAAGCCTGTTCTATGGCTTCTCTTAGCCATCTGGCTATCGTACTTCTTGAAGCCTTGTGTCCTTGCCTAGCTCCAGAAAATAAAATAAATAAAGACTCCGTCTTTCTAATTTCTTTTGTTGCCTCTAAATAATGCAAGATGCATCTCCTGAAATCTAAATTGTGGAATTTCACTTCTTGTTCCTGAGAAGCATTTGGACAAAATGATGGTAATACAATTTCTTGGCCTCTGTGAAACTTTGAGGCCACTTTAGGCAGAAAACCCGGATCCATTTTAAAGATTATACGGTCCAGGAAAATCTGGCAAAAGGGGGGTCTGATTGATAGGGCTTACATCTCACAGACCCTTTTGGCTGTAGTAATTGCTACCAAAAAGATTGCTTTAAGTGTCAGCATCTTCAGACTACAATCCTTTAGTGGTTCAAAGGGGGCTACTGTCATAGTTTGCAACACTAATGACAGATCCCACTTTGGAAAGGCTGTACTCTGTAATGGCCTTTGTCTGCTCACGGATCTAAAGAGTCTGATTATCCAGGGGTTTGAAGCTAAACTTCTTTCCTGGTAAACTGACAGTGCTGACACTTGACTCTTTAATGTGCTGAGGCTTAGTCCTTTGTCTACACCACTCTGTAGGGACTCTAAGACTGCTACTGAGCTTTGAGTTTTCAAGTTGTTCTCTGTACACCATCTGTTAAAACATTTCCATACCCTCTCGTAGATATTACGTGTCTCAACCTTCCTGCTTTTCAGCAGTGTGTCTATCAGACGGCTTGAGAACCCTTTTGCTTTTAGCAGCTGCTCCTCAGATACCAGGCGGCTAACTTCCACCTTTCCACCTGTGAACAGTACACTGGGCCCTGGGCTAGTAGATCCTCCTGGATTGGTAGCAACCAAGGAGGCTCTATGGCGAGTTCTTTGAGCATAGAGAACCATGGTCTCCTGGGCCAGTGAGGTGCTATGAGGATTAATGATGTGTCTTCTGTACGTAATTTCCTTATCACTGCGGGTAGTAGCACTGGTGGGGGAAAGGCATAACATTTGCTGAATGCCCACTTCTGTGCTAATGCGTCTACTCCGAGTGCTCCATCCTCTCTCTTTAGGGAGAAAAAGGCTTGGACTTTCCTGCTTTCTCTTGAAGCAAATAAGTCTACCTGAGGTATTCCCCATTTTTTTGTAATCTGGTCGAATACCTCCTGCTTTAGTACCCAATCTCCTCTTACTTTCTTCCTGCTGAGGAAGTCTGCAACTTTGTTTAAGTCCCCTTTTAAGTGGACTGCTGAAAAGGAGAGTATGTTTTTCTCTCCCCATTTCAGGATCTCTTCTGCTAGGACCCACAGGACTCCACTTCTGGTTCCCCCTTGTTTGCTTATGTAAGCTATTACTGACGAGTTGTCTGATCTGATCTGTACATGATGTCCTTTCAACTCCTTCTGGAAGGACTGGAGTGCAAACCATACTGCTTTCAACTCCTTCCAGTTGGACGACCTTGTCCACTATTCTCTCCCCCAAGCCCCTTGTGCTATCTGGGAGTCTAAGTGTGCTCCCCACCCTGTGCGACTTGCGTCTGTGGTTAGGATTCAGGAGATAGGTAGAATCCATAGCCGTCCCTCGTTTATGTTTTCTGTCCTTCTCCACCACCATAAGGACTTTTTTATTTTTGCTGGTATTAATACCTGCGAGTCCAGTGACTCCTGCCTGTGATCCCATATCTTTAATAGGAACATTTGCAGTGGCTGGAAATGCAGGTTTGCCCACTGTACCGCTGGGATTGCAGATGTTAGCAACACTAATGTTGACATTATCTTCCTTATTGAACAGGGTACATTGGTCTGTATTGTTCTTATTTCTTTTTGAATTTTTACCATCTTCTCCTGGGGTAGAAAAACTCTTTGCTGGACTGAGTCTATTATATACCCCAGATACTTTATTTGTTGCGTGGGTTGTAGACTTGATTTCTTCACATTTACCAACCAACCTAGACTCTCTAGAAATGCTTGTGTGAACTTGAGGTTTTCTAATAAACTCTCCGGGGTTTTTGCAAAAAGGAGAAGGTCGTCTAAATAGGCAATGATGGATATGCCTTTTAGTCGTAATGGTGCCAGAGCTTCTGCCAGGACCTTGGTAAAGATTCTTGGCGAAGATGTTAGGCCAAAGGGTAGAGCCTGAAACTGAAGGTGTATGGTCTCTTTTCCTGTTTCTATTGCTAGCCTTAGAAACTTGTGACAACTTTGGTTATTTGGGTTTGTGTAGGTACGTGTCCTTTAAATCTAGCGAAGCCATATAACAGTTTGGGGGTAACAGAGCCTTTACTGAGTATATGGAATCCATTCTGAACCTCTTGTAGGTTATGGATAGATTTAATGGTTTGAGGTTGAGGATTGGTCTGACCTTTCCTGAGGGTTTCTGTACTCCGAATATGTGGGAGTAGAAGCCCTGTCCCCTTTCTTCCTTTGGTACCTTGATAATTACACCTTGTATCCTGAGGTCCTTTATGGATCTCATTAACCCTCTGGCTTTTTCCTTGTTCTTTGGCAGTTTGGTGGTGTACAGTCTGCTTGGGGCGAAATTCGAGAATTCTAGGGAATACCCTTCTCTAAATCGTCCTTAAAATAAATTGACTGGAGGATATCTTTTCCGAATGGGGGATGAAGGCCCCCAGTCTTCCTCCCACTGAGACTACCTCATTGTTTATTGCGGGTCTGCTCAGGAGGGCGAAAAATTGCTCCTCCTTTGCTTTTTCCTCGCTGGACCCAAGGTTTCTTTTGGTTGGTTGCCTTGGGTGTTGAGAAACGGGACTTAGTGTCCACTCTTTGCCTCTATTTTGTTGAGGCTGACTCCAAGGTGCTTTCTGTTTTAGCGGGAACGTCTTCTTTTTGTCCGCTGTACGGTCTAGCACCTTCTCTAATCCTGGCCCGAAAAGCAGGTCCCCCGTAAACGGGATCCCGCATAACTTGGCTTTTCATGTGCAGTCCCCCTGCCATGTCTTTAGGCATAGGGCCCGTCTGGTAAAATTGGCTAGTGCCGAAGATCTGGCTGCCATGCGTACCAGCTCTGCTGATGCATCTGCGATATACGCGATGCCTTTGAGGAGAGTGGGAAAAGAGGATAAAATCTGCTCCTTTGCAGTTCCTTCCTCAATGTGTGCCTGTATACGGTTTAACCAGAACTCTACACTTCTAGCTACCACCGTGACTGCCATGGCTGGCTTTAGGCTTCCCACTGTGGAGTCCCATGATTTTTTTTAATAGGGAATCCATTCTCTTATCCATTGCTTCAGATAAGACCCCCATATCCTCAAAAGCTAGATCGGTGTGCCTGGAAACCTGTGAGAAGGCCACGTCTAGTTTTGGGGTTTTGTTCCACACTGATGACTCATCCTCTGAAAATGGGAACCGTCTCTTTAAGGCTTTAGAAAAGAATGGTTTCCTTTCAGGTTCCTGCCATTCTCTTAATTGCCTCTATTAGGACGTCATGAACAGGAAAATTCTTCTTTTCCTGCTCTCCTAGACCCTCATACATCTGATCATGTAAGGATAAAGGTTTCTTTTCAGTCTGTATACCCAGTGTGGTATGAATGGCTCCCAAAAGTTGATATACCTCTTCTAATGAGAGTTTGTATCGGGAGGGTCTTCTGGAATCCCCTTCCAGTGTCTCACCCTCAGATTCTTGGGAGCCGGACGCTGCGCTGTCAGGCTCGTCCTCTGCCTCCTCCCTAGGAGTTACTAAAGGACCTGCACTAGTGGAGGGTAGTGCCTGTGTTTTTGCTAGTACCGGTAGTACTGGCGGAGGAGCAGTCTGCAGTTGAGGGATCTGAAACCCTTCAAAGAAGGTTTTGAATGACTCAAAGGTACTGGATAGTTCTTTGACAGATGCCGCTAAATCACTGCCCTGCTCAGTGGAATGTTCTTGCACTAATTTGTGAATACATTCCTTACATAATGCTTTCCGCCAGGAATCTTTAAGTGTGTTTTTACAAGAAGGGCACCTCCTTTTTGAATTATGAGAGGGCCTAGACTTGTCAGGTTTCTGAAAAACAACATTAATACTGCCATTAACATCCCCTGCATAATTGCAGGTGCACAGCGCCTTTCATGTGGGCTTGCCTCACCAGGGGCCCCATGAAACAACCCTCTGACACCGGAGGGACCTGCCCACCCCCCCCCCCCTTTTTCTTGAACCCTTGAGGGGGAGGGGGGTGGGTGGTGGGTTAGGCCAGGGGAGTTCCACCCTCGGTTCCCCTTACCTTCACATGGCTGGAGCTGGTCTCTGCTGGAGCAGTCTGGTCCCTCCCTTCTGCGTCCGACATGTTGGTGTCACCACCGGAGCCTCTGCTGTCTCTACAGCATCTGCAGCTCCTCTCCAGCCCATGCCTGGTTCCTTTCCATAGTTTGCGGCTGGAACCGGAAGCCGCAAACCCGGAAGTACACACCCCCTTCGCCGGACGTGACGTCACCCGTCACCTGCGCTGCCATACTCAATACCCAGCGTGTTCCGCGCTGCGAGCGCTACACGCTGCTGGGGGCATGGGACGGCAGGATATGTACCTTTGCTCCGCACTCGGAGCTGAGTAGGTACCCCCCCCCGACCTCCAAGTGCGCTCAGGGATGCGAGGGTGGCAGTCTCTCCCAGGTTAGTTTGCCTGGTTGTGTCCAAAGGAGCCTCTGCTGCATCTTTGCCTGAGCATTTCCATACCCTCTGGTAGATCCTGACTCTCCTGGCTGGTTCCACTGGTGTCTCCCCTCCTGGAGGAAACACAAATAACTGAGGAGCAGCAGGGGAGGAGGAAATTTATAGCAAGCTGGCGCAGGTGTTTCCTACAGAGGGGAGGAGCCAAGGTCTCTAACAGGTGGCTGTCCTGAAAGACGATAAGGGAAAAAAAATTTTGAGAAATAAGAACTGGTATAGGAGGATAACTAAAGACATAGTTCAAAAATTCAACTTAGACTATTACCAATTAGTTGATCAGGCCTACTCTAATAATATAATCAATAAGACTACATGGGAATACATCAGAACAAATTTTCCTATAGTACCGACCTTTTACTCATTGCCCAAAGTTCATAAAGATGTACACAATCCCACAGGCCATCCAATCATATCAGGTAGGGGGTCAATTAGTAAGAATGCCAGTGGGCTCATTGATGAGCATCTCAAACCGTATGTTTTCTGTTTGCAGTCATATGTGAAGGACACCATCCATTTTTTTAAAAATCATTGAGAACCTTGTGGTTCCCAAGGATGCCTATCTAGTTACCATTGATGTGGAAGCGCTTTACAGCTCCATCCCCCATGACAAGGGGATGGCAGCTGTAAAGCATACCATCTATCAAAGTGGTGATGTAGATTGGAGATACAATGAGTTCATCTTGTCTCTCCTAGAATATATTTTACACCACAAAGTCTTCACCTTCAATGGCTCCCACTACCTCCAGGTGCAGGGGGTAGTGATGGGGACTTTCTGTGCCCCATTGTATGTCATCCTGTACCTGGGGGAGTGGGAGAATATGTTCCTCAATGACGAGGCCTTGTCAATATACACAGACCCCCTGTTAGTGTGGTTTAGGTATATTGACAACGTCTTCGTCATTTGGGACGGCTCACTTGAATTGCTCAATCTGTGTTTGGCGAGAATAAATTGCAACAAATTCAATCTCGTATTCATCATGTCCTCCAACACCATCTCATTTCTCAATGTGCAGGTCTCGAGGGATGCAGATGGCACACTGAGCACCAGCCTGTACCGCAAAGCCACCACAGGAAACAATATTCTGCACGCCTCTAGCTTCCACCCTGAGACTCTAATTAGATCTATACCATACAGTCAGTATTTAAGGGTGAGACGCAACTGTACAAATGATGATGTTTTCAAAATTGAGGCTCGCAGAGGGGATATTCCAACACATCACTAAAGAAGGCATTCAAGACAGAACCTTCTATATTCCCAGAGATATCCTAATTCTGATAATCCCCTGAGAATTATAACCAAATACTGCAACCAACATGCTGAAATTCTGAAAATAGTTTCCAAGTACTGGCATATCCTCACTATGGACCCTAACCTGGGTCGATTGATCCAAGAGATACCCCTCTTCACCTTCAGGAAAGCAACATCTATTGCCTCCATATTGGTGAAAAGTGAGTTTAGGGGAGACAGATAGGTGGACCATTGCAAATACTAGGGTACCTTCATGTGTGGCACATGTGGCTACTGTCGATACATGGATACCAATAAAAGTCCCACCCTACCCAGTGGTCAAACCTTTAAACCTTGACACTTTGCAAATTGCAAGACATTTGGGGTAGTTTATCTTCTCAGATGTGATTGCGGTTGCTTTTACATTGGGAAGACTATGCTCCCCTTTTGGAAAAGAGCCTATTGACATATTCGAAGTATGCAGGTCTGTAATCCTGATCTGCCTCTGGGGAGGCGTACTACCTTGGTTCATCGGGGGACTTTTCCCAAGATTAAATTTTTGATTTTGGACAGTATCTACTATCTACCCCAGTTCAAGGGGAGGGGACTGGAACAAAAGTCTCCTCCAGATTGCACTACGTTGGATATATGTTAAGAGCCACACATCCTCCCAGATTGAACAATGTGATTTGCTTCAGGCCCTTTTTGGAGGGCTTCAACATGGGTGGGGTGGAAAATGAAAGTATGAGACACTTATATCTCTACCAACTCCTGTCTTTGCGGGGTCATATATCTCCCCTCTCTGGTTCCCCCTCTTTCCCTATTGTATCTCTTTCTTTTATTTTCTTCTGTCAATTTGCATTAGTAGTAGGTTAATTACCAATATTCATCTATGTTTTGCCCTTTCTTTTTGTCTTTTATTTTTTTTATTCATGTTCATTTTGTGAGGACCGTGGCATGGAGTCACCTGCACATCCTCTCTAATGTGCTTTATCATTGTCCATCATTTCTAGGCTGTTTGCCTGCTATGATGGATATGTTATCCAATTTGTCATCCATCTAATTATCTTTTATTAGCTCTCTCCAAGGTGGGTAAGCCATGGTGTGGCATATCCCCATATCATGTGCACCTGGCATGGCAAAATATTCTCCTTCCGGGGCTTTTTTTGGGATGTGAGTCAGCCATACCATTGCAGGCTGTCTCTCCCCTTTTTTGGTATCCATGACGACCCTGTCGTCATGAGACGCCCTTGCCGTGCCGGTGGGACGCTGCTGCGTCAAGCCCCTCCGTGGTGCTCCTGCGTGGCGTCACTGCACACGTGCCCTGCCGGGCTTCTGCCGAGAAAGTTCCGCTCGGCGTATAAGGTCGCCCCTGTACTGCGCAGCGATTGCGCAGTATGAATCATAACGAAGCCGCCGGAAATAGCCGAAGCAGAAGACAGTAAATCAGCTGTACACGGCGCCTGTAACAGGGCCCCTCGCGGGTTCGCTATGCTCGCCACGGCCTCGCTGTGCTCGGCATATTTTTATTCTAACTCTATGTCCACTCGGATGGTGGGGCTCAAACCTGGACATAGGTTAGAATGTAGTGCGCTGGTGCCGTGTACAGCTGACTGACTTTGGCTATTTTCAGAAACTCTGTTGTGCTTCATTGTATTTCTCACTGCGCAAGCGCAGCGCCTGCGCAATACAGAGGGGTCCTTATACGCCGGGGGAACTTTATCGTCAAGACACCGGCTGCTCTGCGTCTCTGTGCTCTCAGCATGGTGCATGGGCGTGACGTTCCTTGCCTGCACCGTGTGAAGGTGCGGCGCAGTGACGGCCCAGGGGGCCTTTCAAGGAGAGACTGGGAGGGGATGTCAGGACACTCAGCTGCTCCGCATTATTGCGGATCAGCTGTCTGTCTTGGCTAGTATTTATAGATCACTCATTTCAGGATAGATAGGGCAGGGGGAGGATGTACATACTGTTCTGTCTCAAGGACATTCAGCTAAACCATTTTCAAAAAACATTATCAAAAAATATGGGGATTTGGTCATACTGTTCTGTCTCAAGGACATTCAGCTAAACCATTCTTATCCCATAAACATGATACCATATTTCTTCGATCGCAGTTTATTGGAACAAGCTAGGTGAAACTACAAATAACAAGAATAAACCTTGATAAGTACAATATCCCATAAATTTAGCATACATTTCAAAGACAAATATACACAGTACAATATGAGACAGTAAAACTTACTTTTTTAAGTTCAATAAGGGATTGATGGTAAGAGATTGAAACAAGACCTCTTGCAGTCTGAAAAGCATGATGAATGTGTCTCTTCCTGTGAGACTTTACCCAGAATACTTTGCTTTCCAAGTACTTCCTAGGTTATAAACTTTATTAATAAACTATACACACAGAAGCAATACCAAAAAAGGACGCTAGATGGCGCCTAAGCTCTGCAAATGATTCCTATAAAAGGTAACAACATTAAATGTCATTTACAACAACACAAATGCAGATAATCAGAATATATCCATCTGATGGACAGAACACTCCCCGCCTGACGTCAAGTGACGTCACTAACAGAGTCCTCCGTAGAAAGTAACAGAACAAGTTCAGTCACTGGTCTCAAGAACACTTTGGCCTCATTCTGTTGAAAGGTCTTGACCTCGACCTTACGGACAAGATTATCTTTGCTTGGCAGTACTTTGGTGACTAGACCTAAAGGCCACATGTTCCTTAGTGTCTGGCAATCTCTCATGAGCACAACATCACCAAGTTTAAGGTTAGGTTTTTCTGAGTGCCACTTCCTCCTTAGTTGAAGAGTAGATGTGTATTGCTCCCTCCACCGACTCCAGAAGGTATTGGCAAGAGTTTGAACTTGTCTCCATTGACGTTTGTAAAGGTCCTTCTCACAAAACTCTCCAGCTGGAGTACCTACAGGACCAGTCTTTTGCGTGAGCAACATGGTAGGTGTGAGAACCATTGGATCTTCAGAGTCACTTGAAATTGAAGTTAAGGGTCTGGCGTTAATGATGGCTGTAACCTCTGCCATAAATGTCACTAAACACTCGTGAGTAAGCCTTGCAGTTCCTACTTGTAGGAAGATAGAGTCAAGAATTCTGCGGGCTATGCCTATCATCCTCTCCCACACACCTCCCATGTGAGAAGAGTGAGGTGGATTGAAGATCCACGTGCAGTCTTGCTTACTCAAATACCTTTTTACACTGGGGATGTCCAAGTTGGAAGGAATTTGCAGTTCTTTTACTGCTCCTACAAAGTTAGATCCTCTGTCAGAGCGAATGAGTTTCACTGGGCCTCGGATTGCAATGAAACGTCTAAGAGCATTAATGAAACTTGAAGTGTCCAGCCTGGGTATGGTGTGTTCAGGCAGTGGTGCACGTTTTGCTTTTCCCATTACAAACCCTATGTGGCTTTGTCCTTTAGTGTCTATGGTTTTCAGGTAAGCTACAGCAGCAATTGCTTTAACAGAAGCATCCGCAAACACACAAAGTCTTTGCATCTGAACATCTGCAGATGACAGAGGAGCATATGGGCGTGGAATTTTAAGATTAGATAGCGCTGTTAGTGAGTCCTTCCACTCTAGCCATAGGTTCTTCCTGTCGGTGGGAAGAGGGTGGTCCCAATCTAGCGACTCACAGGTTAAGTCTCTGAGTAGTGCCTTACCCTGGATGGTGACAGGTGCTGCAAAGCCTAAAGGATCGTATAGGCTGTTTATGGTAGACAGGACACCTCTACGGGTAAAGGGTTTTTCTTCTGTGTTTACTTGGAAAGTGAAGGTGTCAGATCTTAAGTCCCAAAGCAAACCAAGGCTGCGTTGCATGGGAAGTGAGTCTGTGCCTAGATCTAAGTCCTTTAACTCGTTGGAATGGTCTTGGACAGGAAAGGCTTCTAAAACTTCTCTACTGTTGGAAGCAATCTTGTGGAGCCTTAAGTTGGAACACGCAAGCATTGCCTGAGTTCTTTTGAGGAGACTGATTGCGGCTTCATTTGTGGGTAGTGATTTCAAGCAATCGTCTACATAGAAATCCTTGTCCACAAATTGTCTGACGTCTGACCCATACTCTGACTCTCCCACTCTAGCAGAGTGTCTGAGGCCATATATAGCAACTGCAGGGGAAGGGCTGTTGCCAAATATGTGCACCTTCATGCGATATTCTGTGATGTCTCCAGAGGGGTTGTTGTCCCTGAACCAGAGAAACCTCAGAAAGTTTCGGTGTTCTTCCTTAACAAGAAAGCAATAGAACATTTGTTGTATGTCTGCCATGAATGCGACTGAATCCTTGCGGAAGCGGAGAAGTACTCCCAATAGTCTGTTGTTGAGGTCAGGGCCAGAAAGAAGGACATCATTTAGAGAGACACCTTCATGCTTGGCGCTGGAATCAAACACCACTCTAATCTGCCCTGGCTTCTTAGGGTGATAGACGCCAAATATGGGTAAGTACCAACATTCTTCTGAGTCTTTGAGGTCTGGAGCTACCTCAGCATGGCCATTTTGGAATATTTTGCCCATGAAGGAAAAGAAATGTTCTCTCATCTCTGGTTTCCTTTGCAGATTGTGTCTTAAGGAAGTGAGGCGTTTATATGCTAGTTCCCTGTTGTTAGGCAAACGTTGTCTTTGTGGCCTAAAGGGAAGAGGTGCTACCCAGTTATTAGACACGTCTTTCTCCATACTGCTTTCCATAACCTCTAGGAAGATTCTATCCTCAATGGACATTGCTACCTGGTTGTCTTCCTTTGTTCTCCTGAACACTGAGTGTCCTAAGTCGCTTTGGTCATTGTCATAGGCATTGCTGTCACAGAGGGGACTTAAGAAAGGAAGAGGTACAGGGTTGTTGTGAGGTAGCTCCTTTATGAGGATGCGATTTTGACAGGGTTGGAAAAGAGAAGGACGACCATTCTCGAGGGTACTAGTGAGCAGATTATTAACAGATGCCGGTTTGTGTGCACCTCCCAGGCAAACATCACCTATAATGACCCACCCAAGATCCAGTTTTTGGGCATATGGAGCACTTTTAGGACCGTTGATCAGTTTCCTTACTTTGTGGACTTGCAAGATATCCCTCCCTAGGAGTAAGATTATCTGAGCCTGATCATCAAGTTCTGGTATGAGATGTGCTATGTGCTTCAAGTGAGTCTGGTGAGCTGCTGCGTCTGGTGTGGGAATCTCTGATCTGTTGTCTGGCATCTGGTTGCACTCTATTATGGTCGGTAAGGGTAGGCATGTCTTACCATCCATAGATTCAATTTGTAGGCCGTCAGCTCTTCTCCCCGCCGTTTCCACTGTACCTGCACAAGTCCTAAGGGAGTAGGGGCTGCTGGGGCCTTTAAGGTTTAGAATGTCAAAAAACACAGGTCTGGCTAGTGACTTATTACTCTGATCATCCAAAATGACGTAGAGCTTGACTGCTTTGTCTCTGCGTCCCTTTGGGTAAACTTTCACTAGACAGATTTTAGAGCAAGATCTGCCACCTGTACTTCCTTTGCAGACTTCAGTGCACTGTGAAGTGATTGCTGTGGTATCTGTACTAGAGTCTTTGGTCTCCCTGCCTTGCTCCTTGTCACCATGGACAGGTGGGAAGGTTCTTGGAGTAGGCTTTGGGTGTAAAGCTGTGTGGTGCTCTGTGCTGTCACACTCTGTGCATTTGACACTGACCTTACAGTCCTTGGCGAAGTGTGTAGACGAAGAGCAGCACTTGTAACAGATGTTGTTCTCTTTGAGGAAAGCTTTGCGTTCCTGGATGGTCTTTGTCCTGAAGGCTCTGCATTTCAGAAGAGGATGTGGCATCTTATGTAGAGGGCAGAACTTCGTAGGGTCATTGACTTGATCCTCTGGCTGAAACTCTGCAAATCTGTGAGAAGAAATGTTAGTTTTGTGCACTGCTACTGGAGCCCTGAGTTGCTTAGGGCCAGCAGAAGTGATGTAAGACACTGGAAAAATGAAGCTGGGGTCATCTTTCGTTCCTGCTTGTCTGTCTACAAAGTCCACAAACTCACTAAATGGTGGAAAGGGCACATTGTGTTTCCGTTTGTAGTTACAGCCATGAGCAATCCATCTTTCGTGTAACTCATAAGGAAGTTTTTGAGCTAAGGAGTTAATACCTCTAGCAGAGTCAAGATAAGAAAGGCCAGGTAAGTCACCTTCCGCTTTAGCAACTTGTAACTCCATACATAGGTCACTGAATTCTCTGAGTCTTTGATAACCTCTGCTAGGTATTTTTGGAAAGTCTTCTATCCTTTTAAACAGTGTACTCTCTATAGCCTCTGGTGAGCCATAACATCTATCCAGTCTGTTCCAGATGTTTGTAAGGCCTATCTCAGGGTGGTTTATATTAATGTCTCTGATCCTTTTGGCGTGTTCAGCAGAATCATTGCCAAGCCACTTTACAAGGAGTTCTATCTGTTGTCTGCAAGATAGATCTAGACCTTGGATAACACTCTGGAAAGAGGATCGCCACGCCCTGTAGTGTTGAGGGCGATCACTAAATTTGGCAAGTCCTTGGGTAACTAACTCGCGTTTGGCCAGGAACTTGGCAAAGTCTACAGTAGCCTGATTGGCGTTGGGGTAGGCTGCTGGTGTATTGTGGTGCGGTGTAAAGGCATACCTGATAGAAGTCTCTTCTTTAGGCTCTCTGGGCTCAAACTTGCATACGGTTGGCAGTTCGTACCGGCTCGATGCATACACCTTTGGAGTGAAGACAGGTGTTTGATGTTTGTATGAAGGTTGAGTACCTTGTGGAGTAGAAGGTTTGGTTGGGACTGGAACGTCTGGAACACTGTCAGATTTTTCTTGCCTGTGGCACTGGGGTCCAAGGTCGTCTTGTTGCTGCTTGATTTGGTGTGACTCCCTGACATCATGTTTAATTTCTTGTTGTGGGATGCTGCTTGGGTCACAGTGCTGGTAGACATAATCCGACGTGCGTTGCGATGAATCTTGGTGGTCTTCCTCTAGGCCTGGTATGCTGCTACCTGCTCTTGGCTCATCGTAGACGGCTGCTTCTAGAGCTTCTGCTTCTGCAATGGCGGCGGCAGCATCTCGTTCCACTGCCAGCTTCTCCATGTTAGCTTCTAAGATAGCTTGCTGCAGTTTCAGAGATGCCTCTTGCTGAGCTCTTTCGTCTTCCAGGCGTATTCTTTCCATCTCTCTCTCTTGTTCCATGCGTACTCTTTCTTGCTCTCTCTCTTGTTCCTGTCTCACCCTTTCTGCTTCAAGGTGGGCCTTTTCTTTTCTCATCTGCAGCTCTTGGTCTGCGAATGCGGCCCTGGCTCTTGCTGCTTCAGCTTTTGAACGGGCGATAGCTGCTGCATTTGCGACAGATGACCTAGATGAGCTTGCTTGTGATCGTGTTTTGTAAGAAGATGTTCTACTGTGAGACATGGCTGCGGGGAAGAAGCTGTCTTGCTGTATAGAGACCGTTCTAGTGTCGGTACTGCTTGACAGAGCGCGTCTCTGTGTAGCGTGGCTGCTTGCTTTGCCTCCCACAGGCCTGCTTCTTTAAGGCTTCTGACTGTATGGTACTGTGTAGCCCCAGGCTGTACAGACTTCCGAAGTCAGCTTATCTTCCCTTCAGAGGTCAGCTTAAAAATTTCACTGTTCTGTCTCAAGGACATTCAGCTAAACCATTCTTATCCCATAAACATGATGATACCATATTTCTTCGATCGCAGTTTATTGGAACAAGCTAGGTGAAACTACAAATAACAAGAATAAACCTTGATAAGTACAATATCCCATAAATTTAGCATACATTTCAAAGACAAATATACACAGTACAATATGAGACAGTAAAACTTACTTTTTTAAGTTCAATAAGGGATTGATGGTAAGAGATTGAAACAAGACCTCTTGCAGTCTGAAAAGCATGATGAATGTGTCTCTTCCTGTGAGACTTTACCCAGAATACTTTGCTTTCCAAGTACTTCCTAGGTTATAAACTTTATTAATAAACTATACACACAGAAGCAATACCAAAAAAGGACGCTAGATGGCGCCTAAGCTCTGCAAATGATTCCTATAAAAGGTAACAACATTAAATGTCATTTACAACAACACAAATGCAGATAATCAGAATATATCCATCTGATGTACTTACTGAGTGGGGTGCTCCACCCAAAAGGATTTGGTCAAAATCCATACAATAGACAAAAAAGATATTTGGGGGGCACACCGTAAAGAATGCATTAAGATGGTGCTGCCATAAGACCATACAACAGAACAAACATATTACAGCGCACACATGCAAAACTGACATTAACCTCCAGCAAGGCTATTTAAAAGCACCTAGACAGACATTTTCAAAAAACATTATCAAAAAATATGGGGATTTGGTCACACCATATTGCTATATGGTGCTTAAGCCCACTTACTGCGAAAAAGTACCCCATGATTAGTGGGTCCTACACTATCCATAGATCGGGAGATCCTGCTTCTCTGAAACAAGGGAGATATACTCCTCTATATGGGAGAACATGAGGTCTCCACCCATGATACAGGTGGTCCCTAATTGAGGTAATTACTGAGCAGCACCATCTTAATGCATTCTTTAGGGTGTGCCCCCCAAATAACTTTTTTGTCTATTGTATGGATTTTGACCAAATCCTTTTGGGTGGAGCACCCCACTCAGTAAGTACCTCAATTAGTGACCACCTGTATCATGGGTGGAGACCTCATGTTCTCCCATATAGAGGAGTATATCTCCCTTGTAGGGATGAGCCGAACACCCCCGGGTTCGGTTCACACCAGAACCTGCGAACGGACCGAAAGTTTGCGCGAATATTCGAACCCTAATATTTACAATGGACGCGAACGTTCGAAATCTAAAGTGCTAATTATAACGGCCAATATGCATGTTAATGTCATAAAACAGGTTTGGGGACCTGGGTCCTGCCCCAGGGGACATGTATCAATGCAAAAAGAAGTTTTTAAAAACTGACGTTTTTTCGGGAGCAGTCATTTTAATGATGCATAAAGTGAAAAAAAAAAGTGAAATATTCCTTCAAATATGGTACCTGGGGGTGTCTAAAGTATGCCTGTGAAGTGGCATGTGTTTCCCGTGTTTAGAACTGTCCCTGCAAAAAATGACATTTGTAAAGGAAAAAAAGAAGCCATTTAAAACTGCTTGCGGCTTTAATGTCATGTCTTGTCCTGGCAATATGGATTAAAATCTTTGTTAAAAATGGCATGGCTACCCCATCACCCCCCCCCCCCCCCCCACCCCATTACCAGCCCATTACCAGCCCATTACCAGCCCCTTTGGGTCTTGTATGGATATTAAGGGGAACCCCGCACCCAAAATAAAACCCTATACCTACAACCCTATATACTCTGAACAGCAGTATACAGGCAGTGCAAACAAGACTGGGACTGTAGGTTTGTTCTTAAGTAGAATCTGTTTGTAATTTTGAACAGGTAAATTTTTAAGTGTAGCTCCATCCAAAAAAATTAATTTTTAAGCTTTTTGGAGAACATAGGGAAGGGTTATTACCCCTGTAACATTTGTTTTGCTGTCTGTGCACCTGTTCAGAACATTTCACCTCACTTTCTGTCCCAATGACAAATGTTTTTGGAAAAGTGGGGTTTTTATTGAAACAAGGATTGGTGATAAAGCATCAGTAGAGAGGAGATACCTTTTTCCCAAATTAAATGTAACAGGATAGAATTTCCCTTCCTAGGGGTAGATTTCCTCTCACTTCCTGTTTTCTCCTTCCGTTTGCAAGTAGGAGTCGTTTGTAAGTTGGATGTTTGAAAGTAGGGGCCTGCCCTATATACTCTGCAGAAATTTGCCCCGTTAGATGTTGGTGTTGCCACAACACTGTAAGCCCTCACAGTTACTCTTGGTGGGCACAGGAATGGGCCCTGCTGTGAATTATTAGATCAAAATTTGTAATTGAATGCACCTGTTGAACAGGGCCAGAAAAATTGGGCCTTTGGTGGTGGACGGTGTTGCCACAACACTGTAAGCCCTCACAGTTACTCTTGGTGGGCACAGGAATGGGCCCAGCTGTGAATTATTAGATCAAGAATTGTAATTGCATGCACCTGTTGAACAGGGCAGAAAAATTGGGCTTTTGGTGGTGGTGGTGGACGGTGTTGCCACAACACTGTAAGCCCTCACAGTTACTCTTGGTGGGCGCAGAAATGGGCCCTGCTGTGAATTATTAGATCAAGATTTGTAATTAACCACTTGCCGACCGGCGCACGACGATATATACGTCGACAGAATGGCACGTACAGGCAGGAGGGCGTATATATAAGTCCCTCCTTCAGCCTGTCCATGCCATCGGGAGCGCGCCGGGAGCGGCGCGCTCCCGCGCCGGTCGGGACCCCCGTGAGTCCGATCGCGGTCCCCGTGGACTCGATCGCCGCGGGGACCCCCGCGATCGTCTCACGGGGCGGCTGAACGGGGAGATGCCGAGATAAACAGCATCTCCCCGTTCTGCCTAGCAACTAGTGACGCCGATCTCTGCTCCCTGTGATTGGAGCAGAGATCAGCATTCACTAGCTGACAGCCACGCCCCCTACAGTAAAAAACACACCCCTAGGCATACTTAACTCTTACACTGCCACCTAGTGGTTAACCCCTTCACTGCCAGTGTCATTTATACAGAAATCAATGCATTTAAATGCATTAATTGCTGTAAAAAATGACAATGGTCCCAAAAATGTGTCAAAAATGTCCGATGTGTCCGCCATAATGTCGCAGTCACAAAAAAAAATCGCAGATCTCCGCCATTACTAATAAAAAAAAAATATTAATAAAAATGCTATAAAACTATCCCCTATCTTGTAAACGCTATAACTTCTGCGCAAACTGATCAATAATCGCACATTGCGATTTTTTTTACCAAAAATATGTAGAAGAATACGTATCGGCCTAAACTGAGGAAAAAAAAAGTTTTTTTATATATTTTTTTGGGGATATTTATTATAGTAAAAAATAAAAAATAATGCATTTTTTTCAAAATTGTCGCTCTATTTTTGTTTATAGCGCAAAAAATAAAAACCGCAGGGGCGATCAAATACCACCAAAAGAAAGCTCTATTTGTGGGAAAAAAAGGACGTCAATTTTGTTTGGGAGCCACGTCGCACGACCGCGCAATTGTCAGTTAAAGCGACGCAGTGCCGAATCGCAAAAAGGGGCCTGGTCCTTTGGCTGTAAATTGGTACTGTCTGAAAGTGGTTAAACCCCCCTGTTAAACAGGAGCTGAAAAATTGGGCCTTTGGTGGAGGACGGTGTTGCCACAAGACTGTAAGACCTCACAGTTACTCTTGGTGGGCGCAGGAATGGGCCCTGCTGTGAACTATTAGATCAAGATTTGTAATTACATGCCCCTGTTAAACAGGGGCTGAAAAATTGGGCCTTAGGCACTGGTGCTGGTGCCACAACACTGCAACCCCTCACATATACTGTACTTGGAGCACAGCAGTCAGACCTGTTGCAAAGCATTGCATAAAAAATTGTAATTACACGCCCCTGTTACACAGGGGCTGAAAAATTGGACCTTAGGCACTGGTGGTGGCACCCAGAAACAAAAATGTTCTTCCAAGCTATTATCAGAATCATTGAGGAGGAAGAGGATAGTCAGTCTCAACATAACAGGACAGTCACTTAGCATCAGCATAGGCAGTCTTGAAGGGATGTGACAAAATAAATTATTCAGTTATATCAGCTTCAGGTGCCTGGTAGCTGGTGGTGATCCAAGACTGATTCATCTTTATGAAGGTCAGTCGATCAACCGAGTCGGTGGACAGGCACACCCTGTGATCGGTGACAAAGCCTCCAGCAGCACTGAATGTGCGTTCCGAAAGAACGCTGGATGCAGGACAGGCCAGTAGCTCAATTGCATACTGTGCAAGCTCTGGCCAGTGATCCATCCTTAAGACCCAGTAAGCCAGAGGATTTTCGGTGGGAAAGGTGTCCAAGTCTGACCTTGCCCCTAGGTATTCCTGCACCATGTATATCAGATGCTGGTGATGGTTGCTGGAACCGATCATACCTTGGGGCTGCGGACTAAAAAATTGTCTGAGTGCATCGGTCAGACGTCCACCTTCCCCAACGCTCCTTCTGCTACTGACCGAAGCCTCAGCAACTCGTCGTCCAGGACCAGGAGTTTGTATCCTCCCAGTCTCTGGGAACGAGTTGCACAGACCTTTCTGCAAGGCCTCCCGGAGATGTCTCATCCTCTGCTCCCTCTGCGACGGCAAGATAAGGTCCGCAACCTTACCCTTGTACCGTGGATCAAGGAGAGTGGCCAGCCAGTAATGGTCCCACTCCTTGATCCGACAAATACAAGGATCCTTCCGCAGGCTTTGCAGGATCAGGGAGGCCATGCAACGTAGGTTAGCTGAAGCATTCGGTCCTGAGTCTTCTGGGTCACTGAGGACAACATGATCCGCAGCCACCTCCTCCCAGCCACGTACAAGTCCACTGGTTTGTTGGGACTGTAAATCATCCCTAAAAGACTGCTGCTGCTGAGTGCCAGGCTCCACCTCCATGCTGACACAATCCTCCTCCTCCTCCTCTTCCTGTGTGATGGGTGGGAGAGAAGGAACACTGTCTGGATAAAGGGGGCCTTGAGAGGCAAGGAAGTCCTCCTCTTCCTGCCTCTGTTCTGCCTCAAGTGCCCTGTCCATTATCCCAAGCAGCGTATGCTCCAACAGGTGGACAAGAGGTACAGTGTCACTGATGCATGCACTGTCACTGCTCACCATCCTCGTTGCCTCCTCAAATGGTGACAGGACAGTGCATGCATCCCTGATCATGCTCCACTGGCGTGGGGAAAAAAATCCGAGCTCTCCTGACCCTGTCCTGGTGCCGTAGTCGCACAGGTACTCATTGCAGTCACTGCAGCATGGCCAACGTTGAGTTTCACCTGGTGGGCATGTCGCATATAAGGCGGTTCTTGGGCAGGTTCAACTCCTTTTGCAGCTCAGCCAGCCGAGCACTGGCATTATATGATCAGTGGAAATGCACACAGACTTTCCTGGCCTGCCTCAGGACATCCTGTAAGCCTGGGTACCTGCCCAAGAGCCACTGCACCACCAGGTTAAGGACGTGAGCCATACAGGGCACATGGGTCAGCTGTCCCTGTCGCAGGGCAGAGAGGAGGTTGGTGCCATTGTCACAAACCACCATTCCTGGCTTAAGCTGGCATGGCGTCAACCACCTCTCGGCCTGCCCCTGCAGAGCTGACAGAACCTCTGCCCCAGTGTGGCTCCTGTCCCCCAAACACACCAGCGCAAGCATGGCATCTTTTTGCCTGCGTACTTGCGTAGCCCCTTGGACGCCTACGGAGCACTGCTGGTTCCGAGGACAGAGCACTCGAAGAGGCCATGGAGGAAGAAGAAGAGGAGGGGGTGGAGGAGAGAGGTGTGTCACAACCAGTAGTAGCATTTTGGAGGCGTGGTGGCGCAACAACCTCCAACACTACTGCACCTTGTCCTGCATCCTTCCCAGCTGCCAAAAGAGTGACCCAATGGGCCGTGAAAGACAGGTAACGTCCCTGTCCATGCCTGCTGGACCATGAGTCAGCGGTAATATGCACGTTACCGCTGACCGCCCTGTCCAGGCCCTGCCTTCCACATTCCGGTAGAGAGCCAAAATCGCCTTCCGTGAGAAAAAGCAGCGTTTGGGAACCTGCCACTGAGGAACCGCACATTGAACAAACTCACGGAAGGGGCCGAGTCTACCAACTGAAAAGGCAGCAGTTGAAGTGCTAGCAATTTAGCCAAGCTAGCATTCAACCGCTGGGCATGTGGATGGCTGGGAGTAAACTTCTTTTGACGGTCCAGCAGCTGGGGCAGGGAAATTTGCCTAGTAGAATCGGACATCGGTGTACTGCTAACAGAGTGCCCGCAAGTACTTGGCTGTGACACACCTAATTCTACACCTTCATTCCTCTCAGTGCAGCTTTCAGAGAGGACTGAAGGTATAGTGGGGTTGGAGACCCCAGCTAATGAGGAGCAAGGAGAGGTCCGCTTTGTTCTTTGGTGTGGGTCTTTAATGTGCGCTTGCCAACGAGCTGCATGGCAGGTCGACATATGTCTGGTCATGCTTGTGGTGCCCAAGCGGCTGATGTTTTGGCCACGCGAGATACGCTTGAGACATATGTTGCAAATAGCAGTGGTGCGATCTGATGCACTCGTCTCAAAAAAGGCCCACACCAAAGAACTTTTGTAATAACGTGCAGAGGCAGTGCCCTGCACAAGCGGAGCTCTGCTGTGTGATTCAGTTGGTGTGCTGGCCTCAAGCTGGCCCCCGGAGGGCATCCTGCCTCGTTGGACATGTGCCGCCTCCTCCTCCTCTCTCCCTTCAGGCACCCACGTGGAGTCAGTGACCTCATCATCCCCTCCCTCTTCACCACTGGAGCAAACCTGGCAGTAAGCTGCAGCTGGTGGAACATGACTGCCAGATTGCTGTCCTTGAGCATCCCCTCTCTCTGCGCTCACGCTACTGCCTTCCTCTAGCTGGGTATCATCATCCGAGCCTTCAAAACGCTGGGCATCCTCCTGGAGCATGTACCCAACACTGTGCTCAAACAGTTTGGGGGACTCCTCAGGAGGACATGGTGGGTCTAGGGAAGGGGTGCCTGATGATGCCATTGAGTATGCGTTGGCAGCTGATTTGCCAGTACCCTGAGCCTGGGTGAGAGAGGATGAGGAGGATGAGGAGGGCTTGGTCATCCACTCTACCACGCCTTCGGCATGATGCTGCTCAACACATGTCCAGCTGCCGAAAAGAAGGACGAGCGTGTCCCATGGCCACGTGCTGATGGCGATGCACCCCGTCCACGACCAGCACTGTTGTCTCTAGACACAGAGCCCGCTTGCCCTGTGTTCTTGCCTCGGGACTGTCTGCCTCTCCTTGTCCGTCTTCCAGGCATTGTAGTGGGTAGTGTATATTGTGCTGGAGTCACACAGCACACACACTAACTCCTGCAGATGGCTGTCTTAGATGACAACAACAGGGCCTTAGGGCAGATAGAGGCTGAGGTGGTGGCTGCCTTAGATGACAACAACAGGGCCTTACGGCAGATAGAGGCTGAGGTGGTGGCTGCCTTAGATGACAACAACAGGGCCTTAGGGCAGATAGAGGCTGAGGTGGTGGCTGCCTTAGATGACAACAACAGGGCCTTAGGGCAGATAGAGGCTGAGGTGGTGGCTGCCTTAGATGACAACAACAGGGCCTTAGGGCAGATAGAGGCTGAGGTGGTGGCTGCCTTAGATGATGACAACAACGGGGCCTTAGGGCAGATAGAGGCTGAGGTGGTTTATTGTGTGCTGTGCTCTACTCACACAGCACACACACGCTAGCTCCTGCAAATGCCTGGCTGCCTTAGATGACAACAACAGGGCCTTACGGCAGATACAGGCTGAGGTGGTTTATTGTGTGCTGTGCTCTACTCACACAGCACACACACGCTAGCTCCTGCAAATGCCTGGTTGCCTTAGATGACAACAACAGGGCCTTAGGGCAGATAGAGGCTGAGGTGGTTTATTGTGTGCTGTGCTCTACTCACACAGCACACACACGCTAGCTCCTGCAAATGCCTGGCTGCCTTAGATGACAACAACAGGGCCTTACGGCAGATAGAGGCTGAGGTGGTTTATTGTGTGCTGTGCTCTACTCACACAGCGCACACACGCTAGCTCCTGCAAATGCCTGGCTGGCTGCCTTAGATGACAACAGGCCAGAAGGGTAAAGGTGGTTAAATGTGATACTGCAATGCTGTACTAACAGCACGCACACACTAGACTAATCCCCAGAATCACAGCAGATAAAGTCAGACTCAGCACTCAGCAGATAATGTCACCACTCAGCAGTCAGCACCAGTGGCGGCTGGTGCTCAAAATTTTTGGGGGGCGCAAACAAACAGCCTCACTGTGCCATCAAACGATGCCACTGTGCCCATTAAATGCTGCCACTGTGCCCATCAAACGCTGCCACTGTGCCCATTAAATGCTGCCACTGTGCCCAAACGCTGCCACTGTGCCCATCAAACGCTGCAACTGTGCCCCTCAAGTGCTGCCACTGTGCCCCTCAAGTGCTGCCACTGTGCCCCTCAAGTGCTGCCAGAGTGCCCCTCCAAGTGCTGCCAGAGTGCCCCTTCAAGTGCTGCCAGAGTGCCCCTTCAAGTGCTGCCAGAGTGCCCCTCCAAGTGCTGCCAGAGTGCCCCTCCAAGTGCTGCCACTGTGCCCCTCCAAGTGCTGCCACTGTGCCCCCTGCCTGCCCTCTGCACTTACCTTGTCTCGATGTGCAGCTGGTGACGGCGTCAGGCGGCGAGCGGTGCCGAGGTCTTCTTCTCCCGCGCTCCTCCTGTCTTCTGCTATCGTCCGAGCCGAGGTCTTCTTCTCCCACGCGCCTCCTGTCTTCTGCTATGACTGGACACCTAGCGTCCAATCACAGCGCCTGTGACTTCAGCCAATCAGGTTACAGGTAACAGACCTGGCAACCTGATTGGCTGAGAGGCGGGTCTGTGTTAGGGAAGCGATGTATTCGCTTCTCTAACACAATACTGTGTAATCAGCGAACGCACAGTAGTGCGCCCGCTGTTTACACTTAGGGAAGCCTATTAGAGCCCACCGCTCTAATAAGGTCCCCTATTAGAGCTTACAGCTCTAATAGGGGCGCTTCCAGAAACACCCCCCCCACTGTAATTTAGATGCCCGGCGCCCGATCAGGGGCCGGACACCTGAATAGGGGGCGGCATCGGTGACAATAGATAGATTCATGCAATGCATGAATCTATCTATTGGTGATAGAGCGGTGCATACTGCACTGTGCCCGGCGCAGTCCCTTTTTTTTTTTTTTTTAAAGGGACATGTTTAAATAATTTTTTTTTTTTTTTTGAACTTTTATTTTTTTTTTTAACTGCAAGGAGGGGGGGGGGGGGTGCGGCGCCCGGGCGCCCCCTATGGACGGGCCGCCACAGGTCAGCACAGCAGAATGTATAACACAGCAGATACTGTCAGCAGCAGTGCAATCAGCAGAATGAATACAAAAGCAAATGCTCAGCAATGCAGAATGTATCAAAGCAGCTAATGTGACTGACACAGTTACTCACTAACGCCGGAACACACTACACTAGGCCGCCAATAGTGTGGGGCGTGTACTAAACCCCCTCAGCTATAATTGGCCACAGGCATCCTGCCTGTGGCCAATTATTGCTCTCCTCGCCGCTGGCTCTATGATTGGCCAAGCATGCGGGGTCACAGTGCATGCTTGGCCAATCATCAGCCAGCAATGCACTGCGACTGGCGCAGTGCATTGTGGGCCGTTCGCATCACACGAATTTGATGCGAAAGGCCCAAATAGTTCTGGGCTCGCTAAGCGGGTGAACGCCCGATGTTCGATACGAACGTAGGTTCGAATCGAACACCGGGCCCATCCCTAAAGTTGACCAGCATCTGGTGGATGGGATTTGTGGGAGACTCTATGCCATGATGTTTTTCCCTCTTTTTTAATCTTGATGGATGCTCAAATGTATTGGCTAAGTGTTTATGGTGTAAGTAGTGTCATGCCTGTATTATTCTGTGACTATGTAGCATTTTTATGTTAAGGTCTGTTGGCTGACTACTGTACATATAAATCTCATAAAAACTGTACTCCCTGTGAAAATCCCTGATGAAGGAGACAACATTTCATCTCTGAAACGTCATTGGGTTAAGAAAGTTGTATCATTCCTCTTTGCTATTTTTCTGTGCAAAACAATTGATGAATATTGGTAAAGAACCTGCAACTAATGCAAATTGACAAAATAAAATAAAAGAAAGGGAAAGAGATACAATAGGGAAAGAGGGGAATCAGAGAGGGGAGATATATGACCCTGCAAAGACAGGAGGTAGTAGAGATATAAGTGTCTCATACTTTATTGGGTTAAGGAAGTTGTATCATTCCTCTTTGCTATTTTTCTGTACATTGTATTGCATCCTTGGTCATGTGTTATATATGTATTTTATATTATGCTTTTTTCAATAAATTCTACATATTTTTTCTATAAACTTTGATGTGGTAGTGCCTTTAAAGTCCCACCCTTATGGGGTTCCTCCTTTTTCATATTTCATTGGGATGTGGCACATCTCTTTGAACAGTTTCACTGCTCCCGATGACAGTAGACCCCTGTCATGTCTCTAGGCAGAACAGGCAAATGCTTTGTTTACATTTCCCTGTTCTGCCTCTCCTCGTCGCGTTCGCGGGCCACTGGCGGACATTGAGTCCGCAGGACCCGCGGGGCGCGGCGGCTAGCCCTGGATTACGATTACGAAGGAACGTACGGGTACAGCCTTTTACACACCCATGCCATTCTGCCTACAAACATCGGCGTGCGGCGTTCGGGAAGCGGTTAAAAAATGTTGCATGCACATCAACTCCTGGATCTTTGGCAAATATTACACCCCCAGGACAGGGATTTGTCTTACCACTTCACTGTACATGATTCCTATTCATAAACTGACTTATCACGTCTCCTTACCTATGCTCTCTGATGCAGGGATAGGACATATTCCCCTTTCAGACCATATACCTGTGTTTATAGACCGGCAGCCCACAAATTTGCTGCTACTACTAGGTTACTTCGGACTTAGCCAAAAAACTGAAAGCCTTCTTTGAATTAAACGCAGATTCAGTTTGTAGATCACTTACAATATGGGCCTCTCATAAGTGTTATTATACAGGGTAACCTAATAAAGCATAGCTACAGGATCAAAAAGGCAAAGGTTCACAATACTAGTGATCTAATTCTCAAAATCCAGCATCTTGAATTGCATCATAAAAGAGGCATCTCAAAACCCACAGCTAAATTCTGAAATTGCTCTAGGGAACATTTTTACACACTTTCTCTTTATAAGACAAAGCACCTAGACATGCATAATAGACATTCTTTCTATGAGTATGGTGACAAATGAGGCTGAGCTCTTGCTCATGCTCTTGGAGACCGTAGAATCCACACTTACATTCCATTCGCATCCTACTACTGTTGAAATTACAGCCACGTTTAGGTCCTATTACACAAATTTATATAATCTGAAACCACATTTGGAAGTTTCTCAGTTGGACTGTAGATTAGTTGAAATAAAATCATATTTAACATCTGTGTCCATGCTTACCTGGATGATAGAAGAGAAGGAATCCCTTGCACAGCCAATCATGGCTGAGGAACTTCTCTCAGCTGTCTCCTCTCCTCCAAACTGTAAGGTTCTTAGCCCTAATGGCCCCACTGCCTCTTACTAGAGTTGGGACGAACACCCCCTGGTTTGGTTTGCATCAGAATTTACGAACATCACAAAAGTTCAGACCCGAACTCCGAACCCTATTGAAGTCTATGGGAACCGAACTTGAAAAATCTAAAGTGCTCATTTTGAAGGCTTATATGCAATTTATTGGCCAAAAAAGGGGTGTGGGGGCCTGGATACTGCCCTGGAGGACATGTACCAATGCAAAAAAAAACTTTTTAAAAAGATTGTTTTTAAAGGAACAGTGATTTTAGTGATGCTTAACCACTTCCCAGGCCGGGTGGGAGCCGTCTACTTCTGATAGGACGTTCCGGAACGTCCTTCAGAAGTAGAGGGATCGCGCGCGCGCGTGCCCGCGCGGCGGCGCGATCCCGATGCAGCCGTGTCACCCGGACACGGCGCATCTCGGATCGGCAGGAGGGCTCGGTGATTGGCCCTCCTGATCACATGACGGCCGTGTCGAATCACAGCCGTCATGTGATGTAAACAAACAGCCGGTTGCTAGGCAATCGGCTTCTCCTCTCCTCACACGGTGTTCTGTCTCAAGGACATTCAGCTAAACCATTCTTATCCCATAAACATGATACCATATTTCTTCGATCGCAGTTTATTGGAACAAGCTAGGTAGCCAAGTTGACCAGCATCTGGTGGGTGGGATTTGTGGAAGACTCTATGCCACAATGTTTTTCCCTCTTTTTGAATTTTGATGGATGCTCAAATGTATTGGCTAAGTGTTTATGATGTTTATTGGACCTACAGGTAAGCCTTAATCTAGGCTTACCTGTAGGTCAAATTGGTCCCAGAGGGTTTACTTCCACTTTAAACATTGTATCCCTCAGGGATTAAACCATTCAGGGCCACCCTTGTTGAGTTAGCCCCCCTAATTCAAAATTTTTGAACAAAACTTATATAGATTGTTAGATCAGGTTAGATCAATTGTTAGATCTCACACAGAAGAAGCAATATTAAAGCGGCACAGTGGTGTAGTGGTTAGCACTCTCATCTAGCAGTAAGAAGGGTCGCTGGTTCGAATCCCAACCACGACACTACCTGCCTGGAGTTTGCATGTTCTCCCTGTGCCTGTGTGGGTTTTCTCTGGGTACTCCGGTTTCCTCCCACAATCCAAAAACATGTAGGTAGGTTAATTGGCTTCTGTCCAAAAAAAAGATGGAGCACCCCCAAAGGTATATGGAAAGAGGGGGACAAGATATATATAAATAGAGGTACTTTGTATCAAAAAAGTTTGAAAAACAAACTAGACATCAAACATATAAACACCATAAATATGCATGGTATAAAAGTTTTTTTACCGAGGCAATATCTTTCCCACAACAGGATCCACCAACGAATCCAAAAGATGTCCTCCCCCTTTCCTATCTAACCTGAAATGAGTGATCTATAAATACTAGCCAAGACAGACAGCTGATCCTCAATAATGAGGAGTAGCTGAGTGTCCTGACGTCTCCACCCATCCTCCCCTGGTAAGGAGGTCAAATTGGCAGCAATTGCACCATTCCAATTGGTGCGGCGCCGCAATTTCCAAAAGGAGTTTCTGTACTACTTTTTGGTGACTTTGGGATGCAATTTTTATTGACATCAATGCAGAAACCTGCACAGAAGTCTCTGAAATTCCCCCCGCAGTCGGGACTGACATCCTGGAATGAAATTGTGTGAGTTCAGCTGACCTTGCATGATTTCCTCCCGCTGTCAGTGTGAACCAGGGCTCAAACTGAGCCTTTGTCTTTGTAATTCACTTGCTGCTATCCCAGGGACATCATTTCTTATCAAACTCCCTTAACCACTTTCCGACCGGCGCACGACGATGTACGTCCCTTTTTTGAAGAGGGATATCTCGGTAACGGCAGCAGCTGCTGCCACAACCGAGGTATCCATCTCTTCAGGCGCCAGTCGGCTGTCCGATAATGGTGGTCATCGCGGCGGATTCGCCGCAAGATCACCGTTATCGGCGGCGGGAGAGGTGCCCCCCCCATCCCGCCGCTCTCCCGCGCCTTCCGCCGCTTACCGGAACCGTCGGCAGCGGCGGAGGCGATCGGGTCCATTCCCTTCCTGTGTCTAGAGATGAGTGACGCTAAGATGGCGACGTCAAAAACTTCACTTCCGCCCATACCTCTTAAAGAGGAATTTTCAAATGTCATTTTTTTAAATTACATTTTTTTTTTTTTTTCATTGAAGTCCAAATATGAGATCTGAGGACTTTTTGACCCCAGATCTCATATTTAAGAGGACCTGTCATGCTTTTTTCTATTACAAGGAATGTTTACATTCCTTGTAATAGGAATAAAAGTGAGCCAATGAATTTTTTTTAAAAAAAACAGTGTAAAAATAAATAAAATCAAGAAAAATAAATAAGAAAAACAAAAAAATTTTTTTTTAAAGTCCCGTCCCGACGAGCTCGTGCGCAGAAGCGAACGCATATGTGAGTAGCGCCCACATATGAAAACGGTGGTCAAACCACACATGTGAGGTATCGGTAGAGCGAGAGCAATAATTATAGCCGTAGACCTCCTCTGTAACGCAAAATATGCAACCTGTAGAATTTTTTAAACGTCGCCTACTGAGATTTTTGAGGGTAAAAGTTTGATGCCATTCCACGAGCGGGCGCAATTTTGAAGCGTGACATGTTAGGTATCAATTTACTCGGCGTAACATTATCTTTCACAATATATAAAAAAATTGGACTAACTTTGTCTTATTTTTTTATTAAAAAAAGTGACTTTTTTCCAAAAAAAGTGCGCTTGCAAGACCGCTGCGCAAATACGGTGTGAAAAAAAGTATTGCAACGAACGCCATTTTATTCTCTAGGGTGTTAGAAAAAAAATAATATATAATGTTTGGGGGTTCTGTTTTTTTTTGGGGGTTCTAAGTTTTTTTGCTAGCTAAAAAAAAAAAAATTCTAATTGTGGTTGCGATCAAATATTCACAGCTGCAATCAAAAGAGCATGGTTTCACCTCTGAAATTAGTCAAAATATGTGTTTGGAGATACGGGACTGTCAAAGGTACATAATCACAAAAAGATTGCATATATGATAAAAATGGTATTTTATTAACACACAAGAGATTTTAAAGGAAATATATTTAAATGACCTCGTATACAATAGTACAAAATATATCAAAGTTCAGGGGTTTATGCATACAATCCCTAGTGAAACTAAACATATTCATATACTGGAGACACGCAAGTCAAGGTACTTGTCCATTTGTTCTCGACATGTTTCGCCAGAATGGCTTCTTCAGGAGACAAGGGTAAAGTACGAGTAAAAGATGAGAAAGGTTTATAAGGATGTTTCCTTGTTTCTAGAATATGCATATAAAGGAGAAATAATAGGTAAATTTATTGTATAAAAGACACAATTAAATATTTATACATTTACAAAAATGCTGTACTATAAATGCCAATGCCATGTGCAAGAAAGAATTCTCCCGAGTGTATGCCCGACCTCTTACCTCCAAATTAAGAGAGTCTACATACTCCCAAGGACATCAGATATGAAAAATTGTGGCAGATCCGCGGTAAGGCGTCCTACCCAGAACTTCCAGAGGGGGCTTATACCCAAAAGGCCCGAGCCAGGAACAGTGGCTAGGGAGCCGTAGGGGGAGAGTGAGATCCTATTGGTCTGGAATTAAATTGTCATAGGGCCTGTAAAGTACAAAGTAGTACTTATTAACTGTACACATAAAGTAAAAAATAATAATAAAGAGCCAAAATAGCAGAGACAGTCTGGTCAGGTCCCATATTATATCCGACTGAACCTACCTCAATGGCACCTTATTGGAGAAAAGCTTATAGGAGGCTCGGGTCTGCCTTCAAAGAAGGAAGGGAGAGACATTATCTTCTAAATGTTCAAAAAGAAAAATAAATTTCTGTAAATGAAGAAAATGAGAAAATACTAGTAAAAGATACCACATTATGTATATATTATCTCTGCTATGTACCCCAATGGTTTCTAGCCCCCCTACCTTATGGTGGAGTGCGTAAGTCACCAAATCAGGGTATTACAGAGATTTTCCCACCGATGGCAGCAGCTCCCAGTAGGGGGTAAAGTATACCCGCTGGGTCCTATAAGGTTTATATAAGTATAAATAAAGGTGCATTTAATAGGTAATTATATGGAGGAATACCTCCATAGACAAAAGTTGTAGCCAATGTAGTTACCTAGAGTAGAGTCCCTCCACGTTTGCCGAGCCTCCAAGTCCCACCACAGCCTGACCTCAGTCAGGCTGGGCTTAAATGGTCTCCCCCCGTGGCGCCAATTGCGTGGCGTGTGACGTCACGCCACGCCGGCGTCACGTGGACATAATGGCGGGAACCGATGCGGCGCCGACTGGACACCCCGTGGCCGGAAGTAAACGTCACTTCCTGCCGGCCACGGAACCGGAAATAGATGTTATCACCGGCGCGCTGCTGGAAAGGGCAATTATGGACATCCTCTGCTGACAATACTTGTCAGAGAGGAGTCCACAGAGGCAGAGTGGAAAATTAACATGCAGACTAGGTCAAGCCGGCGCCGCAGAGCGGTCCCCGCTACCGGACGCATGATGGGAACTTAGAACCGCCACCTGATATGGGGGCGCGCACATAGCCCCACCATGCCTCCGGAGTAACCCATACGGCTCCCCTAAGCCCAAAGCTCCGGCCCAATGGGTTCGCCCCCCCCCCCCCCCCCCCCAAAAGCAAGAAACAAGGGGAGAGGAGAGGAAGTGTAGATGTTAATAAAGCCTGGGGCAACGTAGTTAGCGCACATCTGTCAAAGCAAGGGGAGAAAAGAAGAAATACATAAGGACATTGTTGGGGCACCATAGCAAGAACATTTATCCAATACAGCATTTTATTGGTTTATATACATAAAGTACATTAAGACATTCATGTGCCCCTAGATCGGGCCCCATCATTTTCTATTCAAACATAAATAAGCAAATGATAATAGTAATGAATTACTTCACCCCTACGCAGAGGGGGGAGTCAATGAAATGAAATAATATAATAAAAAATGAAAAAACAAAAAACAAAAAAGAGATGAGCATACTCCGGATCAAGAGTGGGCAGAACCGAATATAGCACCCTAAAAGAGAGCCAGTACAATAATGCTGGCAGGGGTGCCTTTGCAACATCGGGGCCTGAAATGCAACCTACATGTAACTGAAGGGGAAGGTAAGGATAAGGGATAACCAGTATTTTAAAGAAAAGGTTTAAAGCTAATTCCCTCGTTGAGGCCCGGATGCCGGGTCGCTTTCAAAAGGTAGATCCATCTTGTTTCGATTTGCAATAGTTTCTTATCTAGGTCACCCCCCCGTTCTTGTTGGGGCAGATGTTCAAGGCTGTAAAAGCCCACATAGTCAAGATTGAATTTATGATATAAGCCGACATGGCGGCTAATAGGGGTCTCCATTTTATGTTTGGAAATAAGGGATACATGATCTCTTATACGGCAAAAGAATGGGCGTTTTGTTTTCCCTACATAAAATGCTCCACATGAGCACTTCATCAGGTATACTGATCCCACAGATTGGCAGTTTGTTCGATATTTTGGGGTCCAGGTTTTACCGTCCGGCAGATCTATACTCCTGCCCTCTATAATAAAACGGCAAAAGCTACATTTACCGCAACGGTATGTCCCTGGAGTCTTTTTGGTAGATACTTGTTCATTTGTATGATGGCTACTTACAAGAGTATCTCGCAAAGAGCGTGATCTCTTATAAGTAATTTCTGGATATGGTTTGATGTGTTTGGAGATTTTTTGATCAGTGGATAGGAGATACCAAAACTTTTTATAGATGTTGCGTACCTTTTTATGTTGCCTATTATACTTGGTGATAATTCGTGTACTATCCTGCGTTTTCACACGTCTGGGTTTATATAGCAGCAGCTGTCTATTAGTGCCCGCTACCTGGTTATATGCCCTCCGGAGGCATGTTTTACTGTACCCTCTCAATAAGAGACGATCACGCAAGAGGTTTGCCTCCCGCTGAAAATCAGCAAGGTGCGTACAGTTCCGTTTAATCCGTAAAAACTGACTATAAGGAATGCTCCTAATCAGTTTTTCGGGATGTGAGCTACTCGCATGTAGCATACTGTTGCCTGCAGATGCTTTTCTGTAGAGAGTGGAGCACAAGGTTCCCTTCTCGTCCACAAATAGTTCAACATCAAGGAAAGTTATCCTCTGTTGGTCGTAGTTAAAGGTAAACTTGAGATTATATTCATTGAACTGTAGTTCATCCAAAAATATCACCAAATCATCCCTTGATCCTGACCATATCATGAGGACGTCATCAATGTAACGACTCCATGATACGATCTTGCCAATAGATTCAATTTTGTTCTCATCTGAGAACAGGTCACGCTCCCACCCCCCCAGGTACAGGTTCGCATAGGAGGGCGCACATTTAGCTCCCATAGCGACACCCTGCACCTGGAGGTAGTGGGAGCGTTTAAATACAAATATGTTATGCATCAAAATGAAACTAAGTAGTTCCAAAACAAATTCGTTGTACTTCCAAGAGTCTATATCTCTTTCCATCAAAAATTCACCTATTACTTCAACACCTTTCTTATGAGGTATTGAGTTATAGAGAGCCTCTATGTCTATAGCCACCAGCCATGCGTTGGGGGGTATTTGTAGACCATCTGTACTTTTAAGGAGTTCTATGGTATCCTTAACATATGAAAATAAACATTTGACGTGTGGATAAAGATACTCATCAACCAATTGGCTGGCTCTTTCTGTTAGAGATCCGCAGCCTGAGATTATGGGGCGGCCTGGTGGGGATGTTAAGCTCTTATGTACCTTTGGCAAGGCATAAAATGTCGGGGTAGTGAAAGTGGTCATGTCCAGATATTCAAAGGTCTTGACATCTATGATGCCATTCATACGTGCCTTTAATATGATTGCTCTATATTTCTTCATGTAATAATTGACATGAGAAGCTGGGACCTTTCTGTACCAGACCTTATTGGATATTATATCCAAACACATCCTTTCATAGTTTTCTATATCCAGTATGACCAGGTTCCCGCCCTTGTCGGACGGTTTAATTATGATATTATTGTTTGATTTTAAATTATGTAAAGCTTCTTTCAATTCTTTAGGGAGATTGGTCTGTATTCCCCCCTTCCAATTAGTAGATTCTATCTCCTTTGTGACTTGGATCACAAAGGCCCAGATGTTGGAATTGCCCTGTAGAGCAGGAAAAGACCTTGATTCGGGCTTATAAGTCTTAGTAGTACCAAAAATGGGCCCACAGGACCCCGAGGGGCCTGGGAGGCGAGAGCAAAGGGGAGGAAAAGTAACTCCCGTCTGAGTGAGGGGGGGTGTACAGTTGGTGAATGACCAACCCTCCTCCTCTGGGTTGCTCTCGTCCCACAGGTCCATCAGGTCCCGTAGGGCTCGTAGGTCCTCAAAGGTGACCCCTTCCATGTTGGAGTTATTTTGTTCATTCAATGGGGCATCAGGAGGTGTTTTGTCATAAATGACCTTATACATCAACCGACGTGCAAACAAGTGAAGATCTTTGACTAATTCAAATCTGTCCGCATCTTCATCCGGACAGAATGTGAGACCTAATTGTAGTACTTTAGCCTCATTGTCCGAAAGTGGATATGAGGATAAATTTATAATATCGAAACTGTCCCGACTCTCCGAAATAGGGGGGCCGGGACACGCTATTTTAAAGGCTGATTTGTTTTTTTCAAAGGTGTGACCAAAGGCAAACTACGTTTGCGGTCGCCAGGATTACTGGAGAAAATTGGGGCCGTTTTGGCTTCAATGTGTGAGCCTGAATTAAGGGGGCCTTGTTCAGGGCCCTGTGTGGGGAGACCCGCCACCAGGGAGATAGAGTCAATGTTCCTGGTGGGAGTGGTTAGTGATACAAGAGAATGATTCAATGTACTATTTGATAGGGTCGTGTTCAGGGTAGTACTATTTTTGCTCTGATGAGAGCGTATTTTCTTATCCTTACTATTAATTTTGTCCTCAGATCTTGGTTGGCTTTGTGAGCTGGTTACACTATCTTTCTTCCTTTTACGAATCGCCCCCCCCTGTTGGGTTTTTTCCTTACGTACAGCAATGGGTACAAACGACGTTGAGGAAATGGATGATGTATCCAGGTCCCCAAGGTCCAGATTGGGTGTGTGTGAACCCTGATTTGGGTTCCCCCGTCTAGGGGGGTATTTATTTGGTTGGTTCCATTTGTATGCTTGTTCATAAGTGTAGGCCTTTTTGTCCCGTTGAAATTTATTTTCTTTAGATTTAATTATACTTGTCGCGTATTTGGTTAGATGGTCTCTAAGATTTTTCTCCTTGTCCCCAAAACTGGCATGAGATCCCAGATTGGCATGCTCAGCCTGCCATTTCAGAATTTCAAGATCCAGTTCAGCAATATCAGTGTCATATTGTTCGCTAAGAATCCGCATCATTTGCAGAGAGCATGTCTGCAGATTCTCTTCCCAAATTTTTTTGGTATTTGGTTCTACTTTTTTGATGTTTGGAAAGATCTGTATACGAAGGCCCCAGGGTACTATCATATTGGATCTATACTTATCAAAGAATTCTTTATGCCAAAAAAGGCGAGTCTTTTTTTCAACCAGTCGCTGAAGACCGGAAAAGTATGCATTCACGTCTGTTTCACTAATGTCCTCCTTGGAACGAAAGAGGTTAACATCTGTCACAAAACCCCCCCAGGCTTGACCACAGTATTCTGACATGCTTGCAGAAGAGAAAAAGGTATCTAATATTCCACTTACCCTGTTGTCCCCTCCCTGGTAGATGTAAATTACCTAAAACATAAGGGTGGACTCACAGGATAGGATGTGTAGATCGTATTCAATTCGGTTCGGCCCATATGTCCAGAGCATGCTCATCATAAAAGATACACAAAATAAGATAAACAGTTATTTACATATAAATGTTTTCATAGAGGTATCTAATGTTCCAATGTTTTCAATCATTTTTATACAAAAAAGGCGCAACAACGAAAATAATAATAATAAACAGACAGACAGAAAACACATTCCAGTCCGTATAGGACTATAGAGGTGTTTGGGTCTGTAAGTTGGTTAATTTGTATGTGGAAAACGGGATAGCCAACGAGAGAAGTGTATCGTGGGTGTTTTGACCACCCTGGGTATAGAATTTTTGAAATTCTCGTTTAGGCTATATTGTTTTCCAATGTTTGATATATATATGTTGTACCATCATCCCACATTGTTATAAGAAAAAATATGTGTTTGGAGATACGGGACTGTCAAAGGTACATAATCACAAAAAGATTGCATATATGATAAAAATGGTATTTTATTAACACACAAGAGATTTTAAAGGAAATATATTTAAATGACCTCGTATACAATAGTACAAAATATATCAAAGTTCAGGGGTTTATGCATACAATCCCTAGTGAAACTAAACATATTCATATACTAGAGACACGCAAGTCAAGGTACTTGTCCATTTGTTCTCGACATGTTTCGCCAGAATGGCTTCTTCAGGAGACAAGGGTAAAGTACGAGTAAAAGATGAGAAAGGTTTATAAGG
This sequence comes from Lithobates sylvaticus, assembly GCA_028564925.1. NCBI lineage: Eukaryota > Metazoa > Chordata > Amphibia > Anura > Ranidae > Lithobates > Lithobates sylvaticus. The sequence goes on along the minus strand of CM053032.1, from coordinate 125,547,241 downwards.
ATGTTTCCTTGTTTCTAGAATATGCATATAAAGGAGAAATAATAGGTAAATTTATTGTATAAAAGACACAATTAAATATTTATACATTTACAAAAATGCTGTACTATAAATGCCAATGCCATGTGCAAGAAAGAATTCTCCCGAGTGTATGCCCGACCTCTTACCTCCAAATTAAGAGAGTCTACATACTCCCAAGGACATCAGATATGAAAAATTGTGGCAGATCCGCGGTAAGGCGTCCTACCCAGAACTTCCAGAGGGGGCTTATACCCAAAAGGCCCGAGCCAGGAACAGTGGCTAGGGAGCCGTAGGGGGAGAGTGAGATCCTATTGGTCTGGAATTAAATTGTCATAGGGCCTGTAAAGTACAAAGTAGTACTTATTAACTGTACACATAAAGTAAAAAATAATAATAAAGAGCCAAAATAGCAGAGACAGTCTGGTCAGGTCCCATATTATATCCGACTGAACCTACCTCAATGGCACCTTATTGGAGAAAAGCTTATAGGAGGCTCGGGTCTGCCTTCAAAGAAGGAAGGGAGAGACATTATCTTCTAAATGTTCAAAAAGAAAAATAAATTTCTGTAAATGAAGAAAATGAGAAAATACTAGTAAAAGATACCACATTATGTATATATTATCTCTGCTATGTACCCCAATGGTTTCTAGCCCCCCTACCTTATGGTGGAGTGCGTAAGTCACCAAATCAGGGTATTACAGAGATTTTCCCACCGATGGCAGCAGCTCCCAGTAGGGGGTAAAGTATACCCGCTGGGTCCTATAAAGTTTATATGAGTATAAATAAAGGTGCATTTAATAGGTAATTATATGGAGGAATACCTCCATAGACAAAAGTTGTAGCCAATGTAGTTACCTAGAGTAGAGTCCCTCCACGTTTGCCGAGCCTCCAAGTCCCACCACAGCCTGACCTCAGTCAGGCTGGGCTTAAATGGTCTCCCCCCGTGGCGCCAATTGCGTGGCGTGTGACGTCACGCCACGCCGGCGTCACGTGGACATAATGGCGGGAACCGATGCGGCGCCGACTGGACACCCCGTGGCCGGAAGTAAACGTCACTTCCTGCCGGCCACGGAACCGGAAATAGATGTTATCACCGGCGCGCTGCTGGAAAGGCCAATTATGGACATCCTCTGCTGACAATACTTGTCAGAGAGGAGTCCACAGAGGCAGAGTGGAAAATTAACATGCAGACTAGGTCAAGCCGGCGCCGCAGAGCGGTCCCCGCTACCGGACGCATGATGGGAACTCAGAACCGCCACCTGATATGGGGGCGCGCACATAGCCCCACCATGCCTCCGGAGTAACCCATACGGCTCCCCTAAGCCCAAAGCTCCGGCCCAATGGGTTCACCCCCCCCCCCCCCAAAAAAGCAAGAAACAAGGGGAGAGGAGAGGAAGTGTAGATGTTAATAAAGCCTGGGGCAACGTAGTTAGCGCACATCTGTCAAAGCAAGGGGAGAAAAGAAGAAATACATAAGGACATTGTTGGAGCACCATAGCAAGAACATTTATCCAATACAGCATTTTATTGGTTTATATACATAAAGTACATTGAGACATTCATGTGCCCCTAGATCGGGCCCCATCATTTTCTATTCAAACATAAATAAGCAAATGATAATAGTAATGAATTACTTCACCCCTACGCAGAGGGGGGAGTCAATGAAATGAAATAATATAATAAAAAATGAAAAAACAAAAAAAAAAAAAGAGATGAGCATACTCCGGATCAAGAGTGGGCAGAACCGAATATAGCACCCTAAAAGAGAGCCAGTACAATAATGCTGGCAGGGGTGCCTTTGCAACATCGGGGCCTGAAATGCAACCTACATGTAAATGAAGGGGAAGGTAAGGATAAGGGATAACCAGTATTTTAAAGAAAAGGTTTAAAGCTAATTCCCTCGTTGAGGCCCGGATGCCGGGTCGCTTTCAAAAGGTAGATCCATCTTGTTTCGATTTGCAATAGTTTCTTATCTAGGTCACCCCCCCGTTCTTGTTGGGGCAGATGTTCAAGGCTGTAAAAGCCCACATAGTCAAGATTGAATTTATGATATAAGCCGACATGGCGGCTAATAGGGGTCTCCATTTTATGTTTGGAAATAAGGGATACATGATCTCTTATACGGCAAAAGAATGGGCGTTTTGTTTTCCCTACATAAAATGCTCCACATGAGCACTTCATCAGGTATACTGATCCCACAGATTGGCAGTTTGTTCGATATTTTGGGGTCCAGGTTTTACCGTCCGGCAGATCTATACTCCTGCCCTCTATAATAAAACGGCAAAAGCTACATTTACCGCAACGGTATGTCCCTGGAGTCTTTTTGGTAGATACTTGTTCATTTGTATGATGGCTACTTACAAGAGTATCTCGCAAAGAGCGTGATCTCTTATATGTAATTTCTGGATATGGTTTGATGTGTTTGGAGATTTTTTGATCAGTGGATAGGAGATACCAAAACTTTTTATAGATGTTGCGTACCTTTTTATGTTGCCTATTATACTTAGTGATAATTCGTGTACTATCCTGCGTTTTCACACGTCTGGGTTTATATAGCAGCAGCTGTCTGTTAGTGCCCGCTACCTGGTTATATGCCCTCCGGAGGCATGTTTTACTGTACCCTCTCAATAAGAGACGATCACGCAAGAGGTTTGCCTCCCGCTGAAAATCAGCAAGGTGCGTACAGTTCCGTTTAATCCGTAAAAACTGCACTTTTATTTATACTCATATAAACCTTATAGGACCCAGCGGGTATACCTTACCCCCTACTGGGAGCTGCTGCCATCGGTGGGAAAATCTCTGTAATACCCTGATTTGGTGACTTACGCACTCCACCATAAGGTAGGGGGGCTAGAAACCATTGAGGTACATAGCAGAGATAATATATATATAATGTGGTATCTTTTACTAGTATTTTCTCATTTTCTTCATTTACAGAAATTTATTTTTCCTTTTGAACATTTAGACGATAATGTCTCTCCCTTCCTTCTTTGAAGGCAGACCCGAGCCTCCTATAAGCTTTTCTCCAATAAGGTGCCATTGAGGTAGGTTCAGTCGGATATAATATGGGACCTGACCTTTATGTGTACAGTTAATAAGTACTACTTTGTACTTCACAGGCCCTATGACAATTCAATTCCAGACCAATAGGATCTCACTCTCCCCCTACGGCTCCCTAGCCACTGTTCCTGGCTCGGGCCTTTTGGGTATAAGCCCCCTCTGGAAGTTCTGGGTAGGACGCCTTACCGCGGATCTGCCACAATTTTTCATATCTGATGTCCTTGGGAGTATGTAGACTCTCTTAATTTGGAGGTAAGAGGTCGGGCATACACTCGGGAGAATTCTTTCTTGCACATGGCATTGGCATTTATAGTACAGCATTTTTGTAAATGTATAAATATTTAATTGTGTCTTTTATACAATAAACTTACTTATTATTTCTCCTTTATATGCATATTCTAGAAACAAGGAAACATCCTTATAAACCTTTCTCATCTTTTACTCGTACTTTACCCTTGTCTCCTGAAGAAGCCATTCTGGCGAAACATGTCGAGAACAAATGGACAAGTACCTTGACTTGCGTGTCTCTAGTATATGAATATGTTTAGTTTCACTAGGGATTGTATGCATAAACCCCTGAACTTTGATATATTTTGTACTATTGTATACGAGGTCATTTAAATATATTTCCTTTAAAATCTCTTGTGTGTTAATAAAATACCATTTTTATCATATATGCAATCTTTTTGTGATTATGTACCTTTGACAGTCCCGTATCTCCAAACACATATTTTTTCTTATAACAATGTGGGATGATGGTACAACATATATATATCAAACATTGGAAAACAATATAGCCTAAACGAGAATTTCAAAAATTCTATACCCAGGGTGGTCAAAACACCCACGATACACTTCTCTCGTTGGCTATCCCGTTTTCCACATACAAATTAACCAACTTACAGACCCAAACACCTCTATAGTCCTATACGGACTGGAATGTGTTTTCTGTCTGTCTGTTTATTATTATTATTTTCGTTGTTGCGCCTTTTTTGTATAAAAATGATTGAAAACATTGGAACATTAGATACCTCTATGAAAACATTTATATGTAAATAACTGTTTATCTTATTTTGTGTATCTTTTATGATGAGCATGCTCTGGACATATGGGCCGAACCGAATTGAATACGATCTACACATCCTATCCTGTGAGTCCACCCTTATGTTTTAGGTAATTTACATCTACCAGGGAGGGGACAACAGGGTAAGTGGAATATTAGATACCTTTTTCTCTTCTGCAAGCATGTCAGAATACTGTGGTCAAGCCTGGGGGGGTTTTGTGACAGATGTTAACCTCTTTCGTTCCAAGGAGGACATTAGTGAAACGGACGTGAATGCATACTTTTCCGGTCTTCAGCGACTGGTTGAAAAAAAGACTCGCCTTTTTTGGCATAAAGAATTCTTTGATAAGTATAGATCCAATATGATAGTACCCTGGGGCCTTCGTATACAGATCTTTCCAAACATCAAAAAAGTAGAACCAAATACCAAAAAAATTTGGGAAGAGAATCTGCAGACATGCTCTCTGCAAATGATGCGGATTCTTAGCGAACAATATGACACTGATATTGCTGAACTGGATCTTGAAATTCTGAAATGGCAGGCTGAGCATGCCAATCTGGGATCTCATGCCAGTTTTGGGGACAAGGAGAAAAATCTTAGAGACCATCTAACCAAATACGCGACAAGTATAATTAAATCTAAAGAAAATAAATTTCAACGGGACAAAAAGGCCTACACTTATGAACAAGCATACAAATGGAACCAACCAAATAAATACCCCCCTCGACGGGGGAACCTAAATCAGGGTTCACACACACCCAATCTGGACCTTGGGGACCTGGATACATCATCCATTTCCTCAACGTCGTTTGTACCCATTGCTGTACGTAAGGAAAAAACCCAACAGGGGGGGGCGATTCGTAAAAGGAAGAAAGATAGTGTAACCAGCTCACAAAGCCAACCAAGATCTGAGGACAAAATTAATAGTAAGGATAAGAAAATACGCTCTCATCAGAGCAAAAATAGTACTACCCTGAACACGACCCTATCAAATAGTACATTGAATCATTCTCTTGTATCACTAACCACTCCCACCAGGAACATTGACTCTATCTCCCTGGTGGCGGGTCTCCCCACACAGGGCCCTGAACAAGGCCCCCTTAATTCAGGCTCACACATTGAAGCCAAAACGGCCCCAATTTTCTCCAGTAATCCTGGCGACCGCAAACGTAGTTTGCCTTTGGTCACACCTTTGAAAAAAACAAATCAGCCTTTAAAATAGCGTGTCCCGGCCCCCCTATTTCGGAGAGTCGGGACAGTTTCGATATTATAAATTTATCCTCATATCCACTTTCGGACAATGAGGCTAAAGTACTACAATTAGGTCTCACATTCTGTCCGGATGAAGATGCGGACAGATTTGAATTAGTCAAAGATCTTCACTTGTTTGCACGTCGGTTGATGTATAAGGTCATTTATGACAAAACACCTCCTGATGCCCCATTGAATGAACAAAATAACTCCAACATGGAAGGGGTCACCTTTGAGGACCTACGAGCCCTACGGGACCTGATGGACCTGTGGGACGAGAGCAACCCAGAGGAGGAGGGTTGGTCATTCACCAACTGTACACCCCCCCTCACTCAGACGGGAGTTACTTTTCCTCCCCTTTGCTCTCGCCTCCCAGGCCCCTCGGGGTCCTGTGGGCCCATTTTTGGTACTACTAAGACTTATAAGCCCAAATCAAGGTCTTTTCCTGCTCTACAGGGCAATTCCAACATCTGGGCCTTTGTGATTCAAGTCACAAAGGAGATAGAATCTACTAATTGGAAGGGGGGAATACAGACCAATCTCCCTAAAGAATTGAAAGAAGCTTTACATAATTTAAAATCAAACAATAATATCATAATTAAACCGTCCGACAAGGGCGGGAACCTGGTCATACTGGATATAGAAAACTATGAAAGGATGTGTTTGGATATAATATCCAATAAGGTCTGGTACAGAAAGGTCCCAGCTTCTCATGTCAATTATTACATGAACAAATATAGAGCAATCATATTAAAGGCACGTATGAATGGCATCATAGATGTCAAGACCTTTGAATATCTGGACATGACCACTTTCACTACCCCGACATTTTATGCCTTGCCAAAGGTACATAAGAGCTTAACATCCCCACCAGGCCGCCCCATAATCTCAGGCTGCGGATCTCTAACAGAAAGAGCCAGCCAATTGGTTGATGAGTATCTTTATCCACACGTCAAATGTTTATTTTCATATGTTAAGGATACCATAGAACTCCTTAAAAGTACAGATGGTCTACAAATACCCCCCAACGCATGGCTGGTGGCTATAGACATAGAGGCTCTCTATAACTCAATACCTCATAAGAAAGGTGTTGAAGTAATAGGTGAATTTTTGATGGAAAGAGATATAGACTCTTGGAAGTACAACGAATTTGTTTTGGAACTACTTAGTTTCATTTTGATGCATAACATATTTGTATTTAAACGCTCCCACTACCTCCAGGTGCAGGGTGTCGCTATGGGAGCTAAATGTGCGCCCTCCTATGCGAACCTGTACCTGGGGGGGTGGGAGCGTGACCTGTTCTCAGATGAGAACAAAATTGAATCTATTGGCAAGATCGTATCATGGAGTCGTTACATTGATGACGTCCTCATGATATGGTCAGGATCAAGGGATGATTTGGTGATATTTTTGGATGAACTACAGTTCAATGAATATAATCTCAAGTTTACCTTTAACTACGACCAACAGAGGATAACTTTCCTTGATGTTGAACTATTTGTGGACGAGAAGGGAACCTTGTGCTCCACTCTCTACAGAAAAGCATCTGCAGGCAACAGTATGCTACATGCGAGTAGCTCACATCCCGAAAAACTGATTAGGAGCATTCCTTATAGTCAGTTTTTACGGATTAAACGGAACTGTACGCACCTTGCTGATTTTCAGCGGGAGGCAAACCTCTTGCGTGATCGTCTCTTATTGAGAGGGTACAGTAAAACATGCCTCCGGAGGGCATATAACCAGGTAGCGGGCACTAATAGACAGCTGCTGCTATATAAACCCAGACGTGTGAAAACGCAGGATAGTACACGAATTATCACTAAGTATAATAGGCAACATAAAAAGGTACGCAACATCTATAAAAAGTTTTGGTATCTCCTATCCACTGATCAAAAAATCTCCAAACACATCAAACCATATCCAGAAATTACATATAAGAGATCACGCTCTTTGCGAGATACTCTTGTAAGTAGCCATCATACAAATGAACAAGTATCTACCAAAAAGACTCCAGGGACATACCGTTGCGGTAAATGTAGCTTTTGCCGTTTTATTATAGAGGGCAGGAGTATAGATCTGCCGGACGGTAAAACCTGGACCCCAAAATATCGAACAAACTGCCAATCTGTGCGATCAGTATACCTGATGAAGTGCTCATGTGGAGCATTTTATGTAGGGAAAACAAAACGCCCATTCTTTTGCCGTATAAGAGATCATGTATCCCTTATTTCCAAACATAAAATGGAGACCCCTATTAGCCGCCATGTCGGCTTATATCATAAATTCAATCTTGACTATGTGGGCTTTTACAGCCTTGAACATCTGCCCCAACAAGAACGGGGGGGTGACCTAGATAAGAAACTATTGCAAATCGAAACAAGATGGATCTACCTTTTGAAAGCGACCCGGCATCCGGGCCTCAACGAGGGAATTAGCTTTAAACCCTTTCTTTAAAACACTGGTTATCCCTTATCCTTACCTTCCCCTTCATTTACATGTAGGTTGCATTTCAGGCCCTGACGTTGCAAAGGCACCCCTGCCAGCATTATTGCACTGGCTCTCTTTTAGGGTGCTATATTCGGTTCTGCCCACTCTTGATCCGGAGTATGCTCATCTCTTTTTTGTTTTTTGTTTTTTCATTTTTTATTATATTATTTTTTTCTTTTTTCATTTCTTTGACTCCCCCCTCTGCGTAGGGGTGAAGTAATTCATTACTATTATCATTTGCTTATTTATGTTTGAATAGAAAATGATGGGGCCCGATCTAGGGGCACATGAATGTCTTAATGTACTTTATGTATATAAACCAATAAAATGCTGTATTGGATAAATGTTCTTGCTATGGTGCCCCAACAATGTCCTTATGTATTTCTTCTTTTCTCCCCTTGCTTTGACAGATGTGCGCTAACTACGTTGCCCCAGGCTTTATTAACATCTACACTTCCTCTCCTCCCCCCTTGTTTCTTGCTTTTGCTGGGGGGGGGGGGGGGTGAACCCATTGGGCCGGAGCTTTGGGCTTAGGGGAGCCGTATGGGTTACTCCGGAGGCATGGTGGGGCTATGTGCGCGCCCCCATATCAGGTGGCGGTTCTAAGTTCCCATCATGCGTCCGGTAGCGGGGACCGCTCTGCGGCGCCGGCTTGACCTAGTCTGCATGTTAATTTTCCACTCTGCCTCTGTGGACTCCTCTCTGACAAGTATTGTCAGCAGAGGATGTCCATAATTGCCCTTTCCAGCAGCGCGCCGGTGATAACATCTATTTCCGGTTCCGTGGCCGGCAGGAAGTGACGTTTACTTCCGGCCACGGGGTGTCCAGTCGGCGCCGCATCGGTTCCCGCCATTATGTCCACGTGACGCCGGCGTGGCGTGACGTCACACGCCACGCAATTGGCGCCACGGGGGGAGACCATTTAAGCCCAGCCTGACTGAGGTCAGGCTGTGGTGGGACTTGGAGGCTCGGCAAACGTGGAGGGACTCTACTCTAGGTAACTACATTGGCTACAACTTTTGTCTATGGAGGTATTCCTCCATATAATTACCTATTAAATGCACCTTTATTTATACTTATATAAACCTTATAGGACCCAGCGGGTATACTTTACCCCCTACTGGGAGCTGCTGCCATCGGTGGGAAAATCTCTGTAATACCCTGATTTGGTGACTTACGCACTCCACCATAAGGTAGGGGGGCTAGAAACCATTGGGGTACATAGCAGAGATAATATATACATAATGTGGTATCTTTTACTAGTATTTTCTCA
>CM053032.1:125525365-125537608 GCA_028564925.1 Lithobates sylvaticus | reverse complement strand
TGGACAAAATCAAGCCTGTTCCTGTCAGCGGTTGTTCCGGCTACCCCTCGGCTCCTCTTCCTTCCAGGGCCATCTCGCCATCCACCACTGGAGCTTTGGTTTGAAGCACCTGACCCTCCATCTGGCTCTGTAGTTCTCCCCCTACAGTGGATTTTGCCGGGCACATTTGGTATTTACCACCGCAGCATTGCTTCACAAAGCTGGTGATCAAGTTGCCCAACCTTTTATTGCTGTTCCAGTTCAGTGTGTTCCCGAAGCTACTAAACAGATTAGTCAGAAGGGGGTCGTCTTATTGGGCGAGTATATCCCAAAACCAACCTTTTAGCTGGAAAATGAGGGGGTCGTCTTATATGCCCAGTCACCTTATACGCCGGCAAATACGGTATTTTTAAAGAAGGCAAAAGCGCAAAAAGGATGACATTTTAGAAATGTTCATTTACAGGTTGAGACAGTTACAGAGCAGTCTTTAAAAATAAATAAAAAAATGTTTGGGAGACTGGAACTCCGCTTTAAGTACTGAGAATACAAAAATTACCTTATAAGCTGCCAGCCTGTGCCTTACAATATAAAATTGCTGCCAACACATTTCTACATTATAAAGGACATCTTTTGTTGGGTATCTGAAAAGACTGCAAATTTAAAGTGCCAATAAACCCAAAAATGTAATATTTTGTAGCTTACCAATCATTAGATTTGGTGGCTACATTAATTTTATTTTTTTTTTTCCCCTGGGTTTTAGCTGGTAATTGGTTCAATAACACATCTCCTGTATTAGAGTGACTACACTCTGGATGAAGAGGCAACAGAGACACCTTTGGACAGCAACATTGACAGTTTGGGGGAGGGTAATGTTAGATGGACTAGCAGATTTAGATACACTAACAAATCGAAGCCAAACTCCAGCTCACGCTTTTTAAGCGGTTACAGCAACAGGTTTTGTTCCATTTGGGATAAAGGTTTTACACAAATAAATAGAAGCTGATCCTTGTAAGCACCCCTGTCTGTATTTGTCTCAACCACCCAACTGCTACATCTGCAGAACAGCTTACAGCAACATACATACCAGCTAGATCACCAGGTGAAAATAAAAGAAAGCCTAGAAAATAAAACGAATGCAGCCACTGATTAAAGAATTGGTAAGCTGCAGTATAATACAGGTTTGCTTTTGGGTTTATTACTGCTTTAAGTAGATCTAAACTCAATTACTAAAGTCTTATATCAGCTTTAACATTTTCTTGTGTGCATAAATCCGAACAATTAGCTCCTCTAAGAGGTGAATGTACCAGATTTAATTGGGCCAATCTGGAGCCATGAAAACCACCAGAATGCTCTCTGCATCAATCCTTTAAGGCAATAGAGGTAACAACTACAGATGATGAACATGGATCAGAATGTACTGATCTCAAAAACCTACCATATTCTAGCAGTTCGAAATATTGTGGGTGGATAACATCCTGTGCTCTCTACCTCTGCTGACTGTTATCAGATAGCATTGTTCTCTGCGTTCTCTAAACTACAGAACACCAACCCCATATGTTTTGGAGAGGTGTTCCCTAGCCCTAACATGTTTCCTATCTTAGCATACCAATGCTACTTCTGTAATAATACAGTATAGAGAGTGACCATTGTCACGCCAGGTCAGAAAACTGCGCTAGTGGCATAATCACTGTGCCAACAAAAAAGGATAAAAAGCCTAGAAGAAAAGAAAATGGCAGCTACCACATTAAAAGGCCTCGCAAGCTGCAAAATATTATTTTTTTGGGGATCATTTCATAAAGGTCCTTGTTCCGGCCTTTCCTTATATAGGGTGACAACTGTCTTCAGACTGTTCCCCTGTGTTGTCACCATTCCAATGCAGGCTACATGCAGACGTGGCAAAACAAATTGAAAATACCTGGTCCATTGTTGTCACTATTAGGAAGATGGTTCAGAGAAATGATGGGCAGCTGTCGGAGTGAATGCATGTAGACATTAAGTTGATGAAGAGGCTGCAGCAGATCAGCAGTACTAATGTTAAAAAAGGACGATAAAAGGAGAAAATGGGATTTTCTGAAAAAGTTAAAAACACATGGCAATGGTTTATTGCAAAGTCATTCAGTCATGGGTTCTCAACCTGTGGTCCTCCAGCTGTTATGAAACTACAAGTCCCATCATGCCTCTGCTTTTTGGAGTCATGCTTTTAACCATCAGCCTTGCAATGACTTGTGGAACTTCCGCAACAGCTGGAGGGCCACAGGTTAAGCACCCATCAGGATTCTGCTTTAAAGTAGATCTAAAGCCATTTAGAAAAGTTTAAGCTGAACGCCAGGAAACCTAAAACACTGCAAGGATTAACCACTTGTTTATGATCAGGGACCTTGGTACTCTTACTACCCAATCCTCCACTCCTGCAGCCTCCTCTGTGCTGCTAAACTGGTCCCCGCAGACTCTTCTACCCTTATGCTCTGGCAATTTAGGGTTCTCTGACATCATCAAGACCGATGCTGTGACCATAGCCCTACATTGAGCATGAGGATGTTGAGAGCAGTCCACCAATATAGCATGGAGCACAGGATTGGGTATGTAACACTGCTCTTTTGTTCCATGTTGTGACATAAACAAGCAGCAAACCATCAAAGTGAGGGCACAGCCCCAGTCCAAGGGAGGGATTTTAGGTTTCCTGGAGTTCAGCTTTTAAATCCCTGTCAGTTTTCTAAGCCATCCATGTCCAGTTGGGGGAACATCAAGATATAACTTCAATTCCTACTGTTTATTCACAACAGAAAATAGAAAATACAAAGTGAGGGAAATGCCTCCAAGAAGTTTTTCCAGACACAAGAGTCCCCAGTGGAACATTAACCCTTAATTTTTGTTACAAAATGGGTTCTAAAGTCTCACAACTATCTAAATATAAAGAAAAAAATTAAAGTTTTGGTTTCAGCGACACTAAATTCTGGTTTAAAAAAAAAATATATAAAAATATTCTTTTTCCATTAATATTAAATAGGGATGCCTGAGTAGCCCTACTTCACCAGCCAAATTCTGGCCTTTTCTCCGATCAACAGAATAGAACTACATACCTTTTTCCGGCAGCTAAGCAATCGATAGCCCGGGTCAGGAACAAATCCTCATTCCCCTTTCAAGCTCTTAAAAGGGAAATTTAGGTTTCAGAAAAAAAAAATGATACTCCCCTAGGTGGATGCAGTATCTGATTCTGCATCTGTCCCCGATCAGTCACCGGCTCTCTGCTCTACCCCTCCAGCACTCACTGGAGTGTTGAGCTGTTCAGGGGGCAGGAGTGTCTCACTGAAAGGCTGTAAAGTAAAGTCTATCTTTCGGTAGTTCTTCCCTTTCATGTAAGTCCCAGGGTTCACCATCCTATCGGTATGCACTCGGGCACTACTAGTACGCACTTTTGGGTGCAATCTACCTTATTGACTATATTTTGAAGACCGTGTATATTATGTCTTCTGCCTTAAAGTGGAGCTCCACCCAAAAGGGGAAACCCCTCCTTGTTTGCTTCTCCCTGTTAAAACCAGGTGCTCGCTCCCACTTCCGGGTAAGATCGTTGCGCAGCGATCACGGCGACCATTCAAAAAAGAAGTGCAGCGTGACTCGCGCATGTGCAGTAGGCTTAATTTACTGTTTCCCTTAGTGTAGATGCTGGCGTCTGCACCCACAGCCGATGGTCGAATCAGCTTGAGGTGCTGACATCGTGGGATACCTGGATAGGTAAGTGTCCAATATTTGTAGTTGCTGATTTTGATTTTTTTCTTAATAGACTGGAACTCTGCTTTAAGCCCTTGCATGGGTGTTTTGTTTTGGCATACTTCCTTGAAAATCGATAAAACATATTGAAACTAAATAATAATAATAATAATAAATAATGATAATACAATATGTATTCTCTCACTCAAAAAATTCTTTCTATTTCTCTCAACCTCCTCAAAATCTCCCATTTTTTTGCAACTATGATCAGACGTTAGACGTTTGTTTTCCATGGTCCCGCTGTATGTAGGAACATAGCTACTGTCTCTAACTTGCTCTGAGATGGCCTAGGGACTATGGGATTTGTAGTGTGCATACAGCTGTACACATGACCGCAACCAACATGTAATGTTAGTTCCAAATAAATGAAAGTGAGGGGGAAATGGAGAGGACTGGGATCTCACAGAAAATGTTACAAAGAGGCAGATAAACAGTTTTATAAATAAAAAATTACAGGGCCATTAAGGCTTAGTGTACAGGGACGTTTTTACAACCTCTCCTGAACGATTTAACTTGACAGATAGTAACCCACGTTTAAAACGTCTGTTTTGCCGCGTTTGCATGCCGTGTTTAGCCGCGTTTGGAAAAAAAAAAAAACCTTAGTTAGACTTACCGTTAACAGTATTTCTACGAGTCTTTCAGGACAGCACCTGGAGCGAGCGTAGCTCCACCCACTTTCCCAGGAAACACTGCAGTCAGTTTTCTTTATAGACCGGACACTTCCACCGTGGCCTTAGTTGTTTTAGAGTACCTCCAGCCATGCTGAAATTAGATAAGCAGAACATAGCAATAACACCACATTTTATAATACTTTAGGGCGGGTCATCGGTGCTGTCCTGAAAGACTCGTAGAAATACTGTTACCGGTAAGTCTAACTAAGGTTTTCTCACCTCGTCTTTCAGGACAGCACCTGGAGATGATAAAAGAGTACTTACTCTAGGGTGGGACCACCGCCTGTAGGACTGCTCTGATGCAGAGAGCAAATCCAATCTGTAATGGCGGGTAAAAGTGGAGAAGCTTGTCCACGTAGCTGCCTTGCAAATCCGTCCCAGAAAAGCCCCTGCCCGTTCTGCCCAGGATGCTGCTACTGCCCTGGCTGAATGGGCCCTTACTCCTGCAGGAGGATCTATCCCTGAAGCTTTATAGGCTTCACAGATGGCCATTTGTAGCCACCTACTTATGGTGTTTTTGAAAGCACTGTATCCCCTTCATGGGCCAAAGAATAGTATAAACAGTGAATTTGATTTTCTAAATTCACTTGTGATCTTTAGATAATGTAGTATACATATCCTTACATCCAGGCTGTGAAAGTCTCATTCCCTCGTGCCGGATAGTGAAGGACAGAAGGTCGGGAGAATTATCTCCTGTGACCTGTGTAATACCATTAAAACCTTAGGCAAAAAACCCAGGTCAGCTCTCAGCACTACCCAGTCTGGAAATATAGAACAGAAAGGTTCAATAATGGACAGGGCTTGCAATTCGCTCACCCTTCTGGCTGAAGTGACTGCCACTAAAAGTACTAATTTAAGCGACCAGAATTTAACTGATGCTTCCTCTAGAGGCTCAAAGGGCCCTTCAGTCAGACCTTGCAATACCAGAGAGAAGTCCCATTTTGTGAAAAACTTAAGAGATACTGGCCTAGCTCTGGTCAGTGCCTTAAAAAATCTAATAATAATTGGGTCCTGGGATAATTGTCTCTCCAGGAACACAGAGAGGGTGGCTACTTGCACATTTAGGGTGCTAATTGCCATCCTCTTTTCCATTCCTTCGTGTAGGAATTCTAACACGGAAACACCTTCGCTAGGTGAAAAAAACTTTGCTTGCACACTAGGAAGTAAAACATTTCCATGTCTTAAAATAAATTGATCTAGTGACCTTCTTTCGGCTGTCTAGTAGTGTTGAAACTAACTTATTAGACAGGCCCTTATTTTTTAGGATCTGCTCCTCAGTAACCAGGCAGCTAGTCTTAGGTGCCCGATATTGGAGATGTTGAAGCGGCCCCTGGGTCTCACTGTAAAGGAAGACACCAATGGGGTTCCACCGCCATCTTTTGTATAGTTGAAAACCATGTCCTTTTGGGGCAGAATGGGGCTACTAGTATCATGGTTGTAGACTCCCTCTGCAGCTTTTTTAGTACTAATGGAATCATTTGGAAGGGGGGAAAGGTGTAGCACAAATGGAAGGTCCATTGTTGCGCTAGCGCGTCTAGTCCTTCTGCTTGGTCTCGTCTGTTTAGGGAGAAGCAAGTCTCTACCTTTGTATTGGAGTGGGATGCGAACAGCTCTATTTGGGGAGTTCCCCATCTTTCTGTTATTTTCTGGAATACATCTGTATTCAGACTCCACTCTGATTCCAATACCCTTTCTCTGCTTAGGAAATATGCAATCTGATTCAGATCTCCCTTTAGGTGTACCGCCGTCAGGGATGCTAGATTGGATTCCGCCCAGGACATAATCTGGAGGGCTGAGGCAAGCAACACTTTGCTCCTCGTGCCACCCTGTCTTGTTATATAGGCCACTGCTGTGGCATTGTCTGAAAGCACCTGAATGTGGAGACCCAGAACTTGGTCTCTGAAAGCACATAGTCCCAGGAGAATGGCCCTCAACTCCCTCCAATTGGAGGATCTCCTGGCCTCCCTGGTTGTCCATGCTCCTTGGGCCATCTGCCCGTCCAGATGGGCACCCCAACCCCAGAAGCTTGCGTCTGTTGTCAGCCTTTGCTCTATGGGAAAAGTCCAAAGTAGACCCCTGTCCAAATTTGACACCAGCTTGAGGCCGTCCCCTGTGTTTCAACTCCTCCCCCTGTGTTCCAGCGGCTGGAACGGGAAGCCGTGTCGTGCCGCCAGAAGCCCCGCCCCCCGCCGGAGTGAAGCACTCGCCGCCCGGAACCTGGAAGAAGCATGGAGACTGATACACAGAGGAGGCCATCCTCTACCAGCCCACAGCGCTGGTCTGATGAGAGCGAAACCCCCTGCAGCCTGAACCCACGCCGGGTATGAAGGGTAGCAGACACCCAGGAATCCCCCACACGTAAGGGAAGATGCTGGGCTAGCCTGAAGGAAAAAAAGAAAAATACAACAACAGGTATGCCACATACTGTCTCCACCTGGAGAGAGTGTAGCACACACCTGGTTCCCTGCTGCGCTTCCACCATGGTCGGAGGAAACACTACAACTGAGGCCATGGTGGAAGTGTCCGGTCTATAAAGAAAACTGACTGCAGTGTTTCCTGGGAAAGTGGGTGGAGCTACGCTCTCCCCAGGTGCTGTCCTGAAAGACGAGGTGAGAAACAGGCGTTTGCAAAAAAAAACCCTGTAAATGAAACGCGAGTTACTGCGTTTAGCATCTGAAACGTTGGAACCTTCGGCGTCTGAACAAATTTTTTTTGCCTTCAAAGAAAAGCCTATAAACACAACTGCCTAAAAAGGACATTAACCACTTGCCTACTGGGTACTTAAACCCCCCTCATGACCAGACCAATTTTCAGCTTTCGGTGCTCTCACACTTTAAATGACAATTACTCAGTCATGTAATACTGTACCCAAATGAAATTTTTGTCCTTTTTTTCATACAGATAGAGATTTCTTTTGGTGGTATTTGATCACCTCTGGGTTTTTTTTTTTTGCACTATAAATGAAAAAAAAAGACCAAAACTTTTAAAAAAAATTATTTTTCTTTGTTTCGGTGATAAAATTTTGCGAATTATTAATTTTTCTTCATAAATTTTTGCCACAATTTATACTGCTACATATCTTTGGTAAAAATAATCCAAATTAGTGGATATTATTTGGTCTTTGTAAAAGTTATAGAGGCTACAAGCTGTGGTGCAAATCATAAAAAATTGATCACACCTGCTGTACATTTCTTGCGACCCGAACAAGCCAGGAAAGTACAAATACCCCCCAAATGAAATTACCCCTTTTTTGAAAGTAGACATGCCAGTGTATTTAGTAAGAGGCATGGTGAGGTTTTTGATGTCATTTTTTCCCACAATTCTTTGCAAAATTAAGGATTTTTTTCCCCCCACAAAATTGTCATTGTAATAGGTTATTTCTCTCACATGGGATGTGTATACCACAAATTACACCCCAAAATACATTCTGCTACTCCTCCAGAGTATTATGATACCACATGCGTGAAAGTTTTCCACAGTCTAGCCGCATAGAGAGGCCCAACATGCAGGGAGCACCGTCACGTGTTCTAGGAGCATAAATTACACATCTAACTTGTTGACTACCTATTACACTTTTGAAGGCCTTGGAGCACTAGGACAATGACACGTGACACTGATGACTGATGGCACTCATGACATGTGACACTGATGACAGATGGCACTAATATGTGGCACGTGGGAAGTAAACAGGAGGATGTCCAGGGACGCCTTCCCGGCAATTGAGCGCACGCTGTAGCCGTCTTTCTGCTATAGCGCGGTCGCGAGGTGGTTAAACGAACCTGTATGTACACATAAGATAACATTGGATGAGTTCAGGAGCAGCTGAAGAAAACATCCAACTGCCTCTGAACGTCCGTTTACCAGCAGCAGTGTACATGAGGCCTAAGTAGTGTATTTGGAGAATACAGATAGTTAGTGTCACTTTAAAGATACCTGTGCCTTAAAAGCCTGCGTTTTCTCTATTCTCAGGTAACAATGAAATCATGAATCACTTGAAGTGCAAACAATGCTGATACTTCTACAGACTGTTGACATAAGTGAGAAGTGTTAGACTGAGTTTGCATTTAAAGTTTAAGCATGATGCCTTGAATGTAAATCCGTATAGTAAACACATCTATGATAATGAAAAAATGTAATGTGCAATGTCATGTTAGGCAGAGATTCCACATACCTGTCTTGCAGGGGTTAACGTTCCATCCACATCAAAAAGACACAAAGTGTCCCTGTGCTTTGGGAAGTGCGTCTCTGCCATTGCTTCTCCATCTGCAGAGGCTGCTGTGTGTGCAATGAATGGAAGAAGGGAGTGTAGGGGGCTGGTTCAGGGGGAGGGAGGTGTGTTGGCCTCACTGACCAATTCTGGCACTCCATGGTAGTCAGCTGGTAGTGACAAACAAGGAGCTGGTTACGTATCATGGTTCTCTTCCTCCAGCATGTCACAATAACATGCAAGCCAATTAGGTTAAAGTTCACTCTGTGAAAAAGACTGTGACCTCACACCTACTGCATTTCACTGCCAAACACATCAGTTAAACCGAGCAGCCTGTCAGATGGGATAGTGACAAACATACAAGCCAGGCACCAGTTTATTGAAGATTCTGAGTACAAAACTAAGCATTAAAGATCAGATCAACTACTTCAAGCATTTAATGCTACGTAAAAAAAGTTTCTATTTTATTTTTATTTTTTACAATTTCCTGCAAGAATGCTTGTTCAGTATATTAAAATGTAGCTGTTGATGTGTTAAATGATACATTACATTTTATGAAGAAGTAAGCTGCAAGAACTGGCTAACACTATTAAGCAATTGGTGTAATACCATTGAAACCTTAGGCAAAAAACCCAGGTCAGCTCTCAGCACTACCCAGTTTGGAAATATAGAACAGAAAGGTTCAATAATGGACAGGGCTTGCAATTCGCTCACCCTTCTGGCTGAAGTGACTGCCACTAAAAGTACTAATTTAAGCGACCAGAATTTAACTGATGCTTCCTCTAGAGGCTCAAAGGGCCCTTCAGTCAGACCTTGCAATACCAGAGAGAAGTCCCATTTTGTGAAAAACTTAAGAGGTACTGGCCTAGCTCTGGTCAGTGCCTAAAAAAATCTAATAATAATTGGGTCCTGGGATAATTGTCTCTCCAGGAACACAGAGAGGGCGGCTACTTGCACATTTAGGGTGCTAATTGCCAACCCTTTTTCCATTCTTTCGTGTAGGAATTCTAACACGGAAACACCTTCGCTAGGTGAAAAAAAACTTTTCTTGCACACTAGGAAGTAAAACATTTCCATGTCTTAAAATAAATTGATCTAGTGACCTTCTTTCGGCTGTCTAGTAGTGTTGAAACTAACTTATTAGACAGGCCCTTATTTTTTAGGATCTGCTCCTCGGTAACCAGGCAGCTAGTCTTAGGTGCCCGATATTGGAGATGTTGAAGCGGCCCCTGGGTCTCTCTGTAAAGGAAGACACCAATGGGGTTCCACTGCCATCTTTTGTATAGTTGAAAACCATGTCCTTTTGGGGCAGAATGGGGCTACTAGTATCATGGTTGTAGACTCCCTCTGCAGCTTTTTTAGTACTAATGGAATCATTTGGAAGGGGGGGAAAGGTGTAGCACAAGTGGAAGGTCCATTGTTGCGCTAGCGCGTCTAGTCCTTCTGCTTGGTCTTGTCTGTTTAGGGAGAAGTAAGTCTCTACCTTTGTATTGGAGTGGGATGCGAACAGGTCTATTTGGGGAGTTCCCCATCTTTCTGTTATTTTCTGGAATACATCTGTATTCAGACTCCACTCTGATTCCAATACCCTTTCTCTGCTTACGAAATCTGCGATCTGATTCAGATCTCCCTTTAGGTGTACCGCCGTCAGGGATGCTAGATTGGATTCCGCCCAGGACATAATCTGGAGGGCTGAGGCAAGCAACACTTTGCTCCTCGTGCCACCCTGTCTTGTTATATAGGCCACTGCTGTGGCATTGTCTGAAAGCACCTGAATGTGGAGACCCAGAACTTGGTCTCTGAAAGCCCATAGTCCCAGGAGAATGGCCCTCAACTCCCTCCAATTGGAGGATCTCCTGGCCTCCCTGGTTGTCCATGCTCCTTGGGCCATCTGCCCGTCCAGATGGGCACCCCAACCCCAGAAGCTTGCGTCTGTTGTCAGCCTTTGCTCTATGGGAAAAGTCCAAAGTAGACCCCCGTCCAAACTTGACACCAGCTTGAGGCCGTCCCCTGTGTTTCAACTCCTCCCCCTGTGTTCCAGCGGCTGGAACGGGAAGCCGTGTCGTTCCGCCAGAAGCCCCGCCCCCGGCCAGAGTGACGCACTCGCCGCCCGGGACCTGGAAGAAGCATGGAGACTGATACACAGAGGAGGCCATCCTCTACCAGCCCACAGCGCCGGTCTGATGAGAGCGAAACCCCCTGCAGCCGAAACCCTCACCGGGTATGAAGGGGAGCAGACACCCAGGATTCCCCCACACGTAAGGGAAGATGCTGGGCTAGCCTGAAGGAAAAAAAGCAAAATACAACAACAGGTATGCCACATACTGTCTCCACCTGGAGAGAGTGTAGCACACACCTGGTTCCCTGCTGCGCTTCCACCATGGTCGGAGGAAACACTACAACTGAGGCCATGGTGGAAGTGTCCAGTCTATAAAGAAAACTGACTGCAGTGTTTCTTGGGAAAGTGGGTGGAGCTATGCTCTCTCCAGGTGCTGTCCTGAAAGACGAGGTGAGAAACAGGCGTTTGCAAAAAAAAAAAAAAACCCTGTAAATGAAACGCGAGTTACCGCGTTTAGCGTCTGAAACGTTGGAAACTTCGGCGTCTGAACAAATTTTTTTGCCTTTAAAGAAAAGCCTATAAACACAACTGCCTAAAAAGGACATTAACCACTTGCCTACTGGGTACTTAAACCCCCCTCGTGACCAGACCAATTTTCAGCTTTCGGTGCTCTCACACTTTAAATGACAATTACTGAGTCATGTAATACTGTACCCAAATGAAATTTTTGTCCTTTTTTTCATACAAATAGAGCTTTCTTTTGGTGGTATTTGATCACCTCTGGGGTTTTTTTTTTTTTGCACTATAAATGAAAAAAAAAGACCAAAACTTTTGAAAAAAAAATTTTTTTCTTTGTTTCGGTGATAAAATTTCCACAATTTATACTGCTACATATCTTTGGTAAAAATAATCCAAATTAGTGGATATTATTTGGTCTTTGTGAACGTTAGAGAGTCTACAAGCTGTGGTGCAAATCATAAAAAATTGATCACACCTGCTGTACATTTCTTGGGACCTGAACAAGCCAGGAAAGTACAAATACCCCCCAAATGAAATGACCCCTTTTTTGAAAGTAGACATGCCAAGGTATTTATTAAGAGGCATGGTGTGGTTTTTGATGTTGTCATTTTTTCCCACAATTCTTTGCAAAATTAAGGATTCCCCCCCCCCCCCCCCCCCCCCCCCCACACACACACACAAAATTGTCATTGTAATAGGTTATTTCTCTCACATGGGATGTGTATACCACAAATTACACCCCAAAATACATTCTGCTACTCCTCCGGATACCACATGCGTGAGACTTTTCCACAGTCTAGCCGCATAGAGAGGCCCAACATGCAGGGAGCACCGTCACGTGTTCTAGGAGCATAAATTACACATCTAACTTGTTGACTACCTATTACACTTTTGAAGGCCTTGGAGCACTAGGACAATGACACGTGACACTGATGACTGATTGCACTCATGACATGTGACACTGATGACAGATGGCACTAATATGTGGCACGTGGGAAGTAAACAGGAGGATGTCCAGGGATGCCTTCCCGGCAATTGAG